>JAQZBX010107497.1:0-10653 GCA_029593785.1 Cabassous unicinctus
AGAATAAGCAAATTCATAGTCAGAAATGAGAATACAGATTACCAGGGGCCAGGAAATGGAAACTTAATTCTTTTTTTATATTTATTTATTTATTTATTTTGTATAACAATCAATTTTATTGATACATATTATTAAAGCATACAATTCATCCAAAATGTACAATCAATGGGATTTGGCATAATCACATAGCTGTGCATTCATCACTTCAATCGTTATTAGAGCATTTTCATTATTTCAATAATAATAATAAGCAAACAAACAAAAATTCTTCACCTCTCAATCCCTCTATGATTCTCCTGCTATAAACACCTATTTCTGACTCTTTTTGCATAATTACTTATATATTTATTAAGCAGTTTTATTGAGATATATTCACATACCATACAATCTAAAGTGTATAATCCATGGCTTTTAGGATAATCATGATGTTGTGCATACATCATCAAAAAATATTTTAGAATTTTTCATTACCCTGTAAAGAAAGACCATTTCCTTTTTCTCTGTTCTCTCCTACACCCTCTAAGACTGGCAAATACCCTGCTGGTTTGCGTTTCCAAATAAGGCCTATATCCCAGGCCTTACCCTGCAGCCCTGGTTTGTGATTTCTTTTCTGCCCTCCCCTCACCCTTTGCATTAGGAGTTTGCAAGTTGCCCATCAAAATTCTTCTGTGGATGTGTAAAATTTGGTAAAATGACATAATTAAGGAAGGCAAAATACTTTCCCTGAGGCAGTGAAGACTGAGTGAGGGTAGGAAAAAATCAGACACTGATAAGGCAAAGGGGCTAAGAAAGAAGGTCATAGGCAACCTGAATCAAAGTGCCAGAGCCCCGTGGCAAGAGGGAACCAGAGCAGTGGGAATGGAGGCAGGCCAGTGTGGTAAGGCTCGAGGGAGAAGACAACACCAGATGCGATGGAGAGGCAGAGGAGGAAAAATGGGAAGCTGATAAAGTATTTCAAGAGGGAATAGACTGGTTGGCATGATCAGATTTATCGTTTAAAAGCCAGTGTGGCTCCACTGTGAAGAGCAGACTGAAGGGGGCTACAGTGGATGTGACAGAGCAGTGATGAGCTTTCTGCACTGGTCTCAGGCTGCTGTGGAGAAGAGCTACAGAAAAACTACATGTGGAATTCAGGTGGCAGACACTGATGAGCTCAGATACGGGGAGCTGGAAAGAGGATGTAGGATGGCTGCGGGGTTCTGGCATGGCTAGGGATGGGTGGTGGAGAATCCACTGAGACAGGACACACTGGTGACGGTCTGAGGACTGGGGGTGGAGGTTGGGGTGGGCAGGCATCAGCTGTGAATTCTCATTAGTGTTTCACACAAGCTGAGCAGGAGACGACGTTGAGGCATCTGTGTGAAGACACAGCTAGAGAGCTAGGGCTGCAGCTCAAAGGAGATACCCACACTGAAAATGTGAATGTGTGAGTCATCTTCAAGTGGTGATAAAGAAGCCACAGACATGAATGCAAATGCTCAGAGAGAGAGAACGCAGAGCCGGAAGAGAACGAGCCTGGGGTCTCCAGTAGTGAAGGGAGCTTAGGAGAATGGTTCTAGCAGTAGGACAGAAGAAATTGCCAGCAGTGGCTGACGGTCATTAGGGTGACCGTGTAATTTATTGTCCAAACTGGGAAATTTTTGAGAGTGAAAGAGGTGCTGACCAGATGCGATGCCAGCAAAAAGGTCCAAATTGAACTCTGCTGCAAACCACTGGAAAGTGTTTAGAGCACTTATTTGCATTGTATTGTGACAGATACACATGCTAAGAAAACAGATGGATAAGAAAACTCAAGTTACTGAATTAGGCAATCACGAAATGCCATCTAATTGTCATTCTTGCCTATTGATCTCTAGCTGCATACTACTACCTAAAACTTTTTTTTTTTTTTTTTTTGCCACTCTCCTGCTCAAAAGTGTCCATGGCTCTCAATTGTCTAAGATAGAGTTCCCCTATCCTGAGCTTGGAATTCAGAACTCTTCTTTGTCCACATATGGCTCGTCTGTCTCCCCTAGAGTCATATTTGCCTCTTCAGTGATACCTAACCATGCCTTAGGCGCCTCATCTCTAGGAGTGTAATAAACGTTTGAATGTGGTTCACTGGGAAGTGGGCGTGGCTCAATCGATAGAGCTCCCGTTTACCATATGGGAGGCCCCTCCTTGTGAGGGCAGGCCGGCCCGTGCAGCATGGTGGGCTGATGCAGCAGGACCTCACAGTAAGGGGGAGATAAGCAGACACAGAGAAGACACGCAGCGAATGGACACAGCAAACACAAGCAGCAAGGGGGGGATAAATAAATAAATAAATAAATCTTTTAAAAAAAAAAAAGAATGTGGTTCACTGCGTGGCTGAGGAACTAGTGGGCCTTACTGCCTCCACGCACTTGAATCTGTTCCTGAGGATGGATATTGTGCAGTCTCCCTAAACCTGCTAAACTTTATAGAGCCAGGTCTGGGGGAAGTGAGTTCAAGTAAAGTGCCTAGTCACGCTTAACGTGAAGCCTCAGGTCTCTCTGATGATGCCAGCTTCTTTCCACAGTGAGCTCTGGCAGTCCATAACATGCCTTACTTCACCTGTAAACAAAGAAAATAATCTTTTGTGTTTGCATAACTATGCAAGAACCTGACTGAAGGAATGGCAAAGTTCAATGAATCTATATGTTCAATCACTTGGAACAGTTGTGTTGGCAGAACTTTTAGAGTCAGAGAAAAAGCATAGAGAAATTAGGGAGACGTATCATCCAACACTAGGTGTCTACATATCTTTAATTTGTTTGAAACCAACAGGAAAAAATTCCAGACTTCTTGTTTGCATTTTAAAAATCGTTGTACTAACAAAATTGAATTTGTCTCTCCATCAGATAAAAAGTAGTAGCCTCCATCTTGATATTTTTATAGGAAACTAGACGTGCTGTTTGGACTGCCCTATGGGAGTCAAACCTGCTTTCTTTTCCTGCCAAGGTTGTTTTACATTCCTTGCCATTCTTTAAATTGAGGATGCATCAGAGGCAGGAGAGGATGAAAATCCTTTTCTCTGCCATTTCCATTTGTTGTTCTCTAGCACAAGTCCTTGAAATTTGATTTGGCCTTTGAATGTTGTTTCTTTCATAGTTTGGAGCTGCTTTTAGGGGAGTGAATGCACCTGTGGGCTTCTGTGTCGCTCTGGAGCGGAGGGGTCGTCCATCAGTCCCCGTTCCTTAGATATCGGAACTCTTCTAATTTGTGCTTAAGGGAGTCATAGTCAAGAACTTTATGGCCAAGACTTACCATAAAGAAACAGCATATTTTTCGTGAAATGGCATTTCATAGCAGGTGGTATGTCATAGTCAATGCTAAGCCAAGTGTATGCTTAAATCCTATACAAACACGAATATATTGTTCCTACTCTAGTAAAAACAAAAATCTTGAGTTTATATATAACCACTTGGAAATACCAATTTCTAGTATCTAAACAAAGAGAAAATAATAACGTAATAGCTGACACTACATGGCATTTTCTACATGTCAGGCACTGTTCTAAGCCTGTGCATATATTAGCTCACTGAATTCTCACCACAAATACCTATATAATTTGTGGGGCCAAATACAAATTCCAGATGCAAAGGCCCTTGTCCAAATATCACTAAGACTTTCAGGATGGAGATGGCAGAGCATTAGAGCTAAGCTCAGGGCCCTGTTTACTTGCACAGGCCACCCGCCCTGGCCCCATCAACCTCGTGAGATAAATACTGTTGTTTTATAATAGATAATGCGATTGAGACACAGTGGGAAAGGTTAGCCCACCCAAGCCTGCAGACATAGAAAGAGTGGTGCTAGAATTCCACCCAGGCGACTGATCCACTCCAAAAACATCTTTTGTTTCCTTAATAACTTCCAGGTTGTGAGTTACCTTCTCTGCATTATTTTATTCCAGGGCTCTGAATATCCCCATGTTGGTGTGACCATATCACATGCTATGTCCATCTAATAGTCGCCAGTGCCCCAGTTGGTCCAAGGAGCAAAAGAACAATGGGCAGAATTATCTGTGTAGCTAACAATTAAAAGAATGTTTTATTTATGCTTCTTTGTTGATGAGCCACATCTTTCCAAACAGGATTCACAGTCACTTTCAATGAAATTTCACCTATTTGAAGACATATAGGGCTTATTTTATACCTCCCAGTGTCTGAGGGCATCGGAAACCCACATTCTCACTCTCCCAATGCTCATTTATGTTTCTCATTGGGTTGAACTTCAGTCCATGTGGTGTCTGCCTAGATGGCTGTCAGGAAGATTCCCCACCCTCCTTCTCTCTTGCTGCCCCCCTGTGAGCTCCTGCTCCACCATCGTCACTGTCCCTCCATCCTGCACTGATCCTTAGAGGACCTTTTCCAGCATGTCAGACTCCATCCAGGGAGAGGAGTGGTGAACCTGTGTAGCCTCTAGAAGAAGTAGGCCTAGGAAATTCAGTTTCTAGAGACAACCTCCACTTCAGAGCTAGAGGGGAAAGATTAAAAGAAGGGGGGAGAGAGAATCTTACTCTAACAGAAATAAAAAAATCAACAGAAATAAGAAAACAGTAATGTCCAAATCAGCTTAACTATAATGTTTAGCACTAAGTTGTAATATTTAAGTTCAGAATTGACTTTGAGCTACCTGACAGCAAATGTAAAAGGGAAAAATATTTTTTTATGTAATTGCATTTATCACTAGGGAAAATCATGCCACTTGTAGAAGAGAAATAAAGCTTTTCTAATATTGAATTTATTTAAAAATTAAATGAGGTTTTACATAAAGATAACCAGTTACATAATAAGCATATCAATAATATGGTGGGGAAAGTTATAAAGCTAAAATAAAATTAAAAGATGCATTTATAAAGAATCTAACTATTATAGAATATCATTTTATATCATTAATATCTTTTTTATTTTTCTTAGTTTATTCCTATTATGAGAAGGATTAGTATGAAATTCAGCTCTTACATCTAAATAATAGAGGTTTATTTAGATAATATTTTATAGTTAAAATGCAAGAATCATTCTTAATTATGAATAAATATATAGAGTGAGATTATATAAATATATAATATATTATATAATACTCTCAAAAACACACATAGTGTATACATATATATATATAAAACTTTTTGCATCCATATGTTCATTTTATTTTGATCATGCTGTGAAATTCAAAACAACCTCTACCTCATTTACCACTTACTAATTTATTAGTTGCAAAAATTAGTTTTCATCACAGTGAAGCATACAATCCATAATCTAATAGGAACACAGCGGTAATAAGGATTTTATAATAAAACAATGTTTACATTAGGAGAATATTGTTTCTACAGATGACGGGGAAGCCCGTTCACTTAGAAAAGAGCTTGATCGTATCTATTTTAATCATTCACAAACTGCTTGAATAACAATTTATCGTGGATTTTTAAAAATGTAATTTTCTAATAATTTTGGTCCAGAGTTACCAAATAACAAATAAAGCATTAAATAAGTTTCTTACACTTCTTGGCTACTAAATGAAGTGAAGTTCATGAATAAGATAATCCTGCCCTTGGAATTAGCAAGATGGGTGAAGATTTGGCAGAGGCAGAGCCTTAGGGGCTGGTTCAATACTCAAGATAGCGGTAGCAATTGGGAATTTTCAGGACCCAAGACTCCGGCTTAAAATAGGTAGTGCTGTGGTACTGGCATAAGATAGATATATCAATGAGTGGAAAAGAATTGAGAGTCTAGAAATAAACCCTCACCTCTACAGCCAAATGGTGTTTGACAAACCTACCAAGTCTTTGTTAACAGGACAAAACAGTCTCTTCAACAAATGGTGCTGGGAGAACTGGATATCTATAACCAAAAGACTGAAAGAAGACCCTATCTCACTCCCTAAACAAGAATCAACTCAAAATGGATCAAAGACCTAAATATAAAAGCCAGGACCATAAAAATACTGGAAGAAAATGTAGGAAACATCTTAAAGACCCTATGGTAGATGGTGGTTTCTTGGACCTTACACCCAAAGCACATGCAACAAAAGAAAAATTAGATAAATGGGACCTCCTTAAAATTAAACACTTCTGCACTTCACAGGACTTTGTCAAAAGGGTGAAAAGGCAGCCAACTTAATGGGAGAAAATATTTGGAAATCACAGGTTTGATAAGGGTTTAATATCCATGATATATAAAGAGATGTTACAACTCAAAAAAGACAAATGACCTGATTAAAAAATGGGCAAAGACTTGAATAGACATTTGTCCAAAAAAAGAAATACAAATGGAAAAAAAAAGAAAACACATAACAAAATATTCAACATCACTAATGATTAGGGAAATACAAATCAAAACTATGAGATATAATTTCACACCTATCAGAATGGCCACTATTAAAAAGACATTGAGCTACAAGTGTTGGAGAGGATGTGGAGAGATAGGAATGCTTATTCACTGTTGGTGGGAATGCAGAATGGTACGGCCACTATGCAGGACTGTTTGGCAGTTCCTAAACAAGTTGAATATAGATTTTCCACATGACCCTGCAATAGCACTTCTGGGTATATACCCAGAAGAACTGAGAGCAGTGACATGAACAGACATCTGCACACCGATGCACATAGTGGCATATTAATGATTGCCAAAAGCTGGAAAACAACTCAGGTGTCCATCAACTGATGAATGGATAAACAAACTGTGGTTTATTCAAATGATGGAATATTATGAAGCTTTAAGAAGAAATGAAGTCATGAAGCATATGACAACATGGATGAACCTGAAGGACATTATGTTGAGTGAAGCAAGCCAGACACAAAAGGACAAATACTGTATTATTGCACTGCTATGATCTAAATATATTGTGTAACATATTGTATGAGTTAATTTATATAAAATGTAAATATAAATCAATTTATAAGGATGAAATTAGATTAGTGGTTATGTAGGGCTGGAGAAGGCATGCTAAAGCATGTGGAGTATTTTTCTTTTTTGGAGTAAAGAAATGGTTCTAAAATTTTTTGTGGTGATGAATGCATAAGTTTGTGATTATACTAAAAGCCATTGATTATACACTTTGGATAGATCATATGGTATGTGAATATATCTCAATAAAACTGCTTAATAAAAAAGTATTATATGTTTGAGGACCATGATGTATACAACTTATTCTCAAATGTTCAGAAAATAGATAGCTGGATAGATGATAGATAGATAGGTAGATAGACAGATAGACAGATCGAATGATACGACAAATATGGAAACATCTGGGTATCTGGGTGGAGGATATTTGGAGTTCTCTTTGTGCATTTTGTTTTATTTTTACAATTGTCCTGTAAGTTTGAAATTATTTCAAAATAAAATGTTTAAAGAAAACAATGTTTATGACAGAAATTTAGTGATAAGAAAAATAAAACATGAAAAAGCAAGATACAAAAAAAAAAATATGTAGTGCTGGAGGGTAAGCTGCCATCAGCCCTGGCACCAAGAAATTTCCAAAGACAAAGGAACAGAAAGAAGGAAAAGGACTTGGTGGGCAATGCTTTACTTGCTGTCGCCATGTCCTCCTGGCCGGCAGGCTCTGGGGGATAAACCTCCTCAGCATCTGGCACCAGCACCGGTCAAGGGACTCCTGAGACCATGCGATGCTGCCCTCAGCTTCCTCAGCTAGACCACATTTTAAGTTTTCCTTCTGGCCGTATCTATGCTGCTTCTTCTCTCTGCCTTCTCCACACCCTGCACCCTTCCGTCCCCCTCCTGTTATTAAAATTTCTGGTCCCAGGTTGATAGTCCTCTCCCCACAACCCCGGTGAGAATTCCATCATCTTTCCAAACCACCCAGTAGGTCCATGGCCCGCACGGCAAGAGGAGATTCTTTCACAACTAGATTATCTTGCCTTTGCCCAGGACAACATGCTTCTCCTTTGGAAATTCTTACACTCATGGTCCTCATTCTCTCCATACCTGTTCCCCACTAATAATGTAAAAACATATATGGAATTTACCAAGCACCCATTTTACTAAGCCCTTTATATATATGTATATATATATACATCCTATCATTTTCACCACTGCCCTGCGTGACAGGTGACACGATTAGCCTCTTCATTCTGTAGATGAGGAGATTGACATAAGGAGTGCAAGTATGTTAAGCAGAGCCACAGTTAATAACTGATGAGTCTAAAATTTGAACCCAGGGAGGCTGGTGCCAGAGCCCAGGTATTTAACTACCACCCTCAGCTCTTCTCTGCACTGTTTGTTACCTTTTTATGTTATCCATTGATGAGTAACCAGTGGCTAGCAGAATGCCTGACATTAAATGAATGGATTGACTCCATAGAAAATTGGAATTTTAGGTACAGAAGTAATATATGAGTGTATACATGCTCCTCATAAATTTTTAATAAAAATATCTTAGTAAAAGCAAAAGACACTTTGACCCTTCCCCTTCCTAAGCTCCTTCCCAGACCACCCTCCCTTCCCTTGTCATAATTTGAACCTTTATTCTCTGGACTTTTGGATAAAGACGGAGCTCTCCAGGTGCTCCGTGCTTCTGGATTGCTATTGATCGTGGCCTGAGCAGAAGCAGTTGATGCCTGCTCCGCGTGAGTGCTCAGTGGAGCTCAGTGGGATCAGGCATGTGATTAGCTTATTCAGAAACCTTTCACTTCTGCTAGGACCCTTCCCTAAATGCCTGGTTTCACAGTGCAGTTTCAGTGGGAAGCTCAAAACTACACCGGTAATCACAGCAGCGTCCGTGTGTGGTACCGTCGTCTCCCAGCCACGGGACCACAGGGGTGACTGGGCTGCAGGCTGAGCTGTTCTAGGGCTGCCCCCTCCCCTACAGCCCTGCAGCCCAGGCTTTAGACCAGGGGTTACCAGGTTTCATAGTTCAAAGATAAAAGATTGAATTGTGCTTGGGGACTCATTTGTGGTTGCTAAGGTGTACTCACCGTAAGAAATGAGGTGGGGGCATGGGCAGCTGCCTTCGGGTAGCATCTCAGTGCAAGGTTTAAGAGTTTGGGTTCTTGAACCAAACTGCGTGGACTGAACACTCTCAGTAGCCCTGGCTGGCTGGGTGATGGGGGGTAATTTTACTAGACTTTATGTGATACAGTCTCATCTGTTCTCCACTGGAGATAATAATAACCTACCTCATAAGACCAGGGTAATGTTAACTGAGATGATCAAGGTGAAATACTTAGTGTGCTGAAAGTCCCAATAAACATTAGCTATCAACTTCATTTTTAAGATAAAGAACATTAAAATGAGTGGGAAGAACAATTTGAGAATAAGTAGGACCCTCCCCCCACCACCCCCAGTCAGTTTAGTTAGAAACATTAGGCCAGCATTTTTTCTGAGGACTGGTGAAAATTTCAGTAGGGTCCAATGGAAATACCAATGTTCTGCTACATTCTCCTTAGATACAGTGTTCTCCTGAAATCAGCAAATGACGTGCTTGCCATTTGTCGATGAGAGAGACACATTCTAAAATGAAGGGGTTCCTCTTTTGGTTGCCTTGCCAAAGACTAGGAAGAAAATTTGGATACTGAAGTGTTTCAAAAGGTGACTAGTGTCAGACGGGGGAAGAAATAACATTTGAATTATTCTTCCCTTTGAGGCAACATTCCCTTTCTCTAGTATTTTTTCATAAGGATCCATAGATGGGCAAGCTGCGCATGACGCTGTCCTCCACCAAGCATGTCACACGCCCAGTGACAAGTCCTGCTCTGTGGAGCTTCCACTGTGTTTATGAATACCACCCACTATTCACGATGATAGATGGATGGATGGATGGATGGATAGATAATAGATAGATGGATAAAAGGTAGATAGTAGATAGGTAATTAGATGATAGATGATATAGATAATACACAGGTAGGTAGGTAGATAGATAGATAATAGATGATAGATAATAGATTAGATAGATAAATAATAGATATAGATAACAGATAGATTAGATAGATAAATAATAGATTAGATAGCTAATAGATAGATAGATATAGATATAGATAATATGTAGGTAGGTAGATGATATAGATAGATAGCAGATGGATAGATAGATAATAGGTAGGTAGATAGGTAGGTAGATAGATGATAGAGGATAGATAATAGATAATAGATAAAGAGGTAGGTAGATAGATAATAGATAGATAGATAGATAGATAGATAGATAGATAGATAGTTTTGCATTTACCTAGTGAGGGGAATTCTTGAAATTTGGAGTCAATTGAATTAAGGGAAAAATTGTTCTTGCCCTTATTAATTCAGTGATGTACAATTTACAGTCTAATACTGATAAGGACTGTTGATTATTTGATTAACTATTATAAAATATGCTTAAAAATCTTGAAAATTAATTTATAGCTCTCTTAAATATTTTACGTTAATTCCAAACATATAATTGTAAATTTATTTGCCAATCTTTTGCTGTAGATACAAGGCTTTCCTTGAGTATTGGTCTGCTGGTTTAATTTCTTGTGAAAATTATTCCCATATATAATCCATACATATAATCTAAAATTTCCAGTTTCAATATCTTTAATAGGACAATCAGTAAAAATCTTTGCAAAGCATGTTGTGGGCAGAATTTGACAGATGTCCCTCATACCACTCTCTCACAGATCGTTAGCTCTCTGAAGCCCTAGGCCATCTTTCAATTTTATTTCCCTCC
>JAQZBX010107498.1:0-10653 GCA_029593785.1 Cabassous unicinctus
CCTAATCAATCAGCAGCCATTAACACTGAGAAAAAACCCTCCACTGGCAAAAAGTTTATGACTTGCTGAAGGCTCAGATGATAGCATTTTTTTTAGCTATAAAGTATTTTTTAAATTAAAGTATGCACATTGTTTTGTTTATTTTTAGACATAAGACTATTGAATACCTAATAGATTACAGTATGTTGTAAATATAATTTATATGCACTGGGATACCAAAACATTTGTGTGACTTGCTTTGTTGGATATTTAATCTTCAAGGTATGTCAGTATGTAGGTATTATAATCTCCAGTAACTTAACAAATAGTTCATAGTCTGTGTATGAAGGAGATAAGCTGCAGGCAGTTGAAATCCAGAGCTGAGCTTCTTAACCAGAATTTTTTCAGTTCTCATTAAAAGGAACTAGGAATTATCCTTCATCAAGTGAAACATATATATTTATATACATGAATTTATGTTCTGGTTTCAAGTCAAGTGTTCCTAGCTTCAGTTAACACCGAATTGTGTATAAAACATGGATCCTTTTTTGTACCACTGAATGGTAACTCCTAGTCATTTATCTGTCCAATTTGGTAAGTTTAACTATATTTATGAATATCATAATACATAGAAAATGGTGTTTTAAATAAGAAGTGGTAATGAAAGCTTTCACTATAAAATATGTGATAACTTCAATTCCTTTTTTGGTTCTCTGAAAAATTTATATGTACTCTAATTATGGTTACTTCCTTAATAAGGAATGCACAGATTTTCAAATGAAATGCTTGTAAAATATGTGTGAGCTATAAATGTAAATATATATTTGGAATAAAATAATGAGCTAGTGTTTAATAATGGTAGTTATTCTTAGATACTGCAGAATATTTGATTGGATATGTCAGTAATAATTTTTAATAGTATTGCACTCAAAATAAGGTCAATTTTGATTGAATTAAAATGAATTAGTAATTAACATGTAATTGAATGATAAAATCATATTCTAACATTATCATGTTATTTTTAAAGAATATTTCTAAAGTTGTTGCATTCTAATAGGTGAGTATTAATTGGAAAAGATGTTGGATTGCATAATTTAAAATAAAATAAAAATTAATCTCCCCTTAGTTCAATTTAGGAAAAAATGTTTAACAAAAATGTTCTCTCACTATAAGATAGAGAGCAAAGCTTTCAAATAGTTTCCCCTTCCGTCTTTTCCATAGATTTTAAGAAATGCCTGTGTGTCTACTATACAATTTTCTAGGGAATTTAGCAGCAAGCTGAGTGGGCACAGTAAAGAGGATGGGTAGAATACAAACAAACAAATCCATAGTATAGCTCTTTCCATTCTGTTGTTCTCCTTTGGATACTAATACAAAATTTTCTTGTGAAGAAATCCTGAAAAGGTACATAGAGTTCCTAGGCAAATTTGCCATTCTAATTTGCATTTTATTGGATCAATACACATATTTCAAAACAGCATAGGAGCGCCAGCCTGGCTACCTAACATAATGAAAGTTCTCCTTCAGTTAAAATATAAATGGACCATTGTGATGAGCCTGAGGATGTGCTTTTCAGATCTCTACTGCAAGGGAGCATATTTGACTCAACACCCCAGTTCCTACATTATAAAATCCATCACTTAGTTTACTTTCTTACAAGCTGCTGCCAATCAGTGACTGTGTGAAGCATAGGAAGACAGGCCCATTTCTGGGAGAGGCAGGACTCCTCTGTGGGACAAATTGGTTCAAGGACTGCCTGATAGCCTTGCTGAACATTCCTAAGAAATGCCCTGCAGCTTAAAATATTTACATCTAACCTTCTTTCTCCCTTCCACCTTTCTGTACCTTCCTTCACTTGGGATTACACTTCCATTCTGGTTTGACAGCCCTCCAGCCCTTCTGCTCCCTCCTCAATTTCTCTCAGAACTATTTCTGCAGGGACCCAGACTAACAGAACTAAATCTCCTTTTAGGCCTCTTGATTCTGCTTCTTGGATATTGCAGCTCTGTTGTATAGTGCATACCCATTTAAGATTGTTACGTTTTCTTGGTGAATTTACTCTTTCATCCTTAAGTAAAGTCCTTCCTTGTCTCGGATAATTTTCTTTGCTCTCAAATCTACTTTATCTGATATTAAAATAGCATGTACAGCTTTGCTTTGATTTGTGTTTTACTTGTATAGCATTTAGATTCTTTCTTTAACCTATATGTATCATTTTATTGTATTTCATAGGCTATGTGTGTGTTCAATTAATTCTGCCAATCTTGGTCTTTTAAATTGGTAGATATTCTAATTTGTTAAAGCTGCTTAAAGCAGATACCATAAAATGGGTTGGCTTTTTAACAATAGGAATTAATTAGCTTACAAGTTACAGTATTGAGGCTGAGAAAAAAGTTCAAATCAAGGCATCATCAAGGCTATTTCTTGGCTGCCAATGATCCTGGACTTCTCTGTCACATGCCAAGCCATGTGGTGTCATCTGCTGGTCTCTCCCTTCTCTTCTGGGTTTAATTCCTTTCAGCTTCTTGCTTTAATGCCTTTCTTTATCTATCTCTATCATTCTCTATCTCTATCTCTATCTCTATCTCTATCTCCATCTCTATCTCTCTTTCTGTCTCTGTATTCATCTGTTTATAAAGGACTCCACTAAGAGGATTAAAACCCACCCTGGGCCATACCTTAACTGAAGTGACCTAATCAAAGGGTCCTACTTACAATAGGTTTACACACACAGGAATGGATTAATTTTAAGAATACAGGTTTCTGGGATACCTACAACTTCAAACTATCATGGTTGGCTAAGACTATTTACATAGAATGCAATTACTCATATGTTAAAATTTGTCTGCTATTTTATTATTTATTTTTTGTTTTTCCTTGTTTTTATTGTTTCCCCTTTCCTGTCTTCTTGTGGATTATGTAAGCATTTTTTTGTGTGTGCTTCATTTTGATTTAGCCATAGTGCTTTTGATCATATGCCTTTATATAGCTTTTTAGTGAGTGCTCTAGGGATTGCAATATGCATGTGTACCTTATACAGTACTAGGATCAACATTTACTAGTTTAAGTGAAATGTATATACATTATCACCATATAGATCAATTTACCCTATCCTTAATATTTGAAATATCACCTCTACATACATTGAAAGCCACATCAAATACTATCATATCAATATTTTTGCTTTCAACTTTTTAACTGTCAAACATAATTCTAAAAATATAAGCTTAAGTAGAGAAGAAAGGTGTATTATATTTACCTGTACATTTATCTTTTCTAATATTCTATCTTCATTCCTGATGTTCCAAGTCTCCTTCCATTATGTTGTTTTATTTTATTGAATAATTTTGTTTACTTGCTTTTAAAGAAATTTGCTAGTGACAAATTTTCTTATTTTACTTTCATCCCAAAGTATCTTAATATACCTTCCTAAAGGACATTTTCACTCAATATAGAATGTTGAGACTTGCAACTTGCAAGACAACAAATAAATCTGTGATAGGAAACATTATCTATGAAATACTCATTATAGAAAAACAAAAGCAAAGGAAGGAAGAGTCACTAATCAGTTACTCTTGAAGGAACAAACTCACTGTGGAATTCTGTCCATATAGAATAAAGTCTTCCCTTGGTTCAGACCATTTAGTGGACTCCTTTCTCATGCATGTATCTCTCTATCTTATTTACTTCAAGGATATAAATAGTTGTGAAATAAATATATTGAACAAAGGGAATTTTAATTTTTCATAAATAGTTGCAATTCTACCATTATATGACCACATAGTAGAATCCTCTAAAGATTTTTTTAAAATACCCAGGAAAAGCAAGAAATATTCAGTAGTCTCGGTCTAGCCTATATATTTAATGTGAACAGAAAAATGTATAATTACATCCACTAATGTAATTTTGGCATTCTGCATATTAACCAAGTATATACTTAATTGCTTTTTAATACATATTGAATCAGGATATATTTAATGACCCAAGAACAAGTCTACTCAAGTTACTACCTAATATGTAATTAACCTTTAACATCCAATTAAGAATGCCTCTTTTTTTAATTGTATGTCAAAAATTATCTGTAAAGAATGCTGATGGAACATGATAAGATTTATTAATATGTTAAGAATGAATATTTTCAGAATTTTGTGAATGTTCTATTCAGAAACCCATGCACAGTTTCAAAGAAGTATGAAAATGATGTTTTAAAAGTTTATTATATAGAACTCATACAAAAAATAAAAAAGAGTAGAAACTAAGAGATAAAGCACTTCTAACATTATCATTTAAGTTTATAAAAAAAATATTTATTAAACAATTGCATATAATCCCTCACTAAAGAAAATAAAAAATAATACCTGAATGTAAGAGGGATTAAATATTACCACTGCTCTTTTCCATCCTTGGTTAATATTATTATCTTAATAATTAAAGTCAATTGGGAGAAAAATAGTTTATGCCCTAGTATTTGAGTATAACTAAAACAGTCATATGTATTTATTTTCCTCGTTGTTCAGTTCATTTTAAGGATGCCCTATTTAAAAATCTTCATCTCACTAACAATTCATTTAGAGGAACTTATTTCTCTAAATTAAATTAAATCCTTGAGTTATATGGCTTACTGTTATTTGAGCTCCTTAAACATGCCTAGTCTTTTTCCAGAGTGGTTTTACTTTACCTCGTGCCTTGGGTGAGATTATGTATGATAATCCTTTGTTAATTTATTGTTACCCTTCTTTTATAGAAATAATGGGTTCCAAGAACCAATTCTAATTTAAAATTATTTTATCAGGCATAGCTTTTTAAATATAATAACTGCTACTAATTATTTTATTGTTTTACTATGCATGTTTGCAGATTGTCTCTCTCTTGTGCTTTTACTAAGGTGAAATTTCAAGAATTTACTCTTAGTCAAATAAAAGTTATATGACTGCTTTGTGTTTTGTTATGTCTTGCGGAGGGTAAGTGAAGGACACTCTAGATCAAATAATGACTCTTCCACTGTATATTGTGCATTCATGGAATCTTGAAAAGATAAGCATCCATAATATTTCACCTAATTTAACTTTATTAGTAGGTTGTTTCATGTCTTTATTTTTCTACTTAGCCTCTGTGACAAACACTATATTAAGGAATTGTTAAAAGTTGAAAACTAAAGTTATGCATGTCTCAAAAATCTTGAGAATAAATTATTGGTGTGCAGGCAAAAGGTACTTCATTGACATGGTTGAAAATACAAAGGAAAAGGTACATCTGATGTTTAAGATGGGTCATGTTCACCTACAATTTTTAATGATTCTTTTCTGGTATTCAAAATTGTATTTTAGTAATGCTAAACAGCTGAAAATGTAAACAAGATTAAGTAACCATTCTATATGGGGAGATAATTTAATATAAAAGTATAAAGGTATAAAGTTGTTATATAAGTACCTGGAAGTGGTGTGGGGAGAGAAACTCTAAAGTATCTCTGCTGTAGTAACTGCAAAAGCAATTTCCACTCCAAGAACCCAGGGAAACATAGGGGAGAGGTTGGAATTATGAAAACTTAGAAGCTTGAATAAATGTTCTCGTGGAGCTAAAAGTCAGACCACTGAGGAGAGGGAGCCAGATTTGTACTAGAGTTTCTGGGTATGTGTATGTTGGAGAAAGGAAGGTTAATCACTGCAACCAGGTAGGATTTGCTGTTGCCAGTGTGAAGAGGTGGTGCTCTGCTGCTCATAGGACCTGCAAGCAGAAAGGATACAAAGACCACAGAAAGTACCTAGGAAAGAGCTGCCCCTTCTTCCTACTCCAGTCTTGTCACTCTCTCTAATTCTCCTTATTGGTAAAGCTGGCAAGCAGAATTGTGTCCAGAGTCCTTGCCCAAGAATCACAAAGCAGAATATTAAAGGGTAGGTTGAAAACTGAAAAACAATATTAATGTGGAGGTTTGGAACTGTATGTACCCCCCAAAATTATGTTCTTAAAGCTAGTCCATTCCTGTGGGTGTAAATCTATTATAAGCAGGATATTTTGACAAGATTACTTTAGTTAAGGTGTGGCACAGGTTGGGTCTTAAATCTATTATTGGAGTCCCTTATAAACAGGATGAATACAGACAGAGAGAGAGAGAAAGCCATGGAAGCAAGAAGTTGAAAGTAATGAAACCCAGAAGAGAAGGGAGAGACCAGCAGATGCTGCCAGGAGTCTTGCAATATGAAAAAGGAGACTAGGATCCCTGGCAGCTGGTCTAAAGGAGGAAAGCATGGCCTTGATGATGGCTTCATTTGGACACTTTTCTCAGCCTCAAAACTCTAAACCTGAATAAATAAATTCCCATTGTTAAAAGCCAACCCATTTTATGGTATCTGCTTTGAGCAGACTAGCAAACTAAAACAGATTTTGGCACCTGGAGTGAAGGGCTACTACTGCAAATACCAAAAATGTTTTAAAAAGGCATTTTAATTGAGTAATGAGTAGAGGTTAAAAGTGTTGTGAGGTGCTTAGCAGAAAAGGCCTAGATTATTTTGAATAGACTGTAGAAATATTCGTGATAAAAGTACTTTTGATGAGGTCTTAGACAGAAATGATGAATGTGTCATTGCAAATTGGAAGAAAGTTGATCTTTGTTTTAAGGTGACAGAGAACTTGGTAAAATTCATTCTGATTTCAGACAGAAGGCAGAATTTGAAAGTGATTAGCTTGGATATTTAGCTGAATTGATCTCCAAAGTAAATGTGGAAAGTGTGGGCTGGTTTCTCCTTGAAGCTTACAGTAAGATGTGATAGGAAATGGATAACTGAGAACTGAACACCCAGGCAAAAAGGAAACCTGAAATTGATGGTTTGGAAAATTCTTAGAATCAAGAAAATGAGGCCCAAGAGACTAGTACTTCATGTGAGGGTTTAAATGAACATGGAACCGGTCAGCCATTTCAGTGCAATTCAGGGTTGGAAATGCAGTTATTCAGGAAGAATTTTTGGAAAGTTCTTGTATCTGACAGTTTGGAACCCTGTGTATTACATGAAAAACCTACAAGTTTTTGCAAGACATGTATGAAAGGAACCATTGCCAGACTGGACTGAAAGAGACAGAAAAGGGACAGATTAAATGAGGAAATCATTTGAATGGCAGGATCATAGAAGCCAAGGTCTGGACCAAAGGCATCTTCTAAAGCCAAGAAAGCAGACCCACCCATGTGTGTCGAAAGTATCATTGGGTGATTTCAGAAAGCCTGGCCACCAATGTGATGCTTGATGATGGTGGAGCTGAGATCCTGACCATAATCCCAAAGCTTGAAGATGTTGGAACTTTTTCCCCAGTGTTTGGGGAGAGCATGGCTGCTGCACAAGCACTTGGTAAGGATGAGGCTGCCTTTCCATTAAATCCAGAGGACAAGACTTCATTCTATAGATGACTCTCAGACCATCATATCTAATTGAGCATGCCCTGCAGGATTTTGGAATTGCTTGGAAATGTGGCCCCCATATTCCTTCTAATTTTTCCTGATGAGAATGGAATTTTTATCCTAATACTCTCCCTCCATTGTATATTGAAAGCAGATAACTTGTTCTCTAAGTTTCATAGGTCCTCAGACTGAGAGAAATTGTGCCCCAGGACAGACCATGCCTATAACTGATTTTGATGAGACTTTGTACATAGCATTGTTACTGAACTAATTTAAGGTTTTGGGGATATTGTGATGGAATTAATGCATTTTGCATTTGGAAAGAACATATCTTTTTGAGATTGAAAGCATGGAGTGTGATGGTTTACATCCATTCCTGTGAGTGTAAACCTATTGTATGTAGGACCTTTTGATTAGATTACTTCAGTTAAGGCATGGCTCAGTGTGGATCTTAATCATCTTACAGAGTTCTTTATAAATGGAATACAAAGGGAAAGAGAGCAAAAGCTACAGAAGCAAGAAGGTGAATGCAAAAAAATCTAGAAGAGAAGGTATAGATCAATAGATGCTTCCATGAGCCTTGCCATGTGGTAGAAGAGTCCAGGATTGCCAGTCTTTGGTAAGAAAGCATCACCTTGATGATGCCTTGCTTTGGACATTTTTCACAGTCTCAAAACTGTAAGCTTGTAACAAATTGCCATTGTTACAAGCCAAACCATTTTTTGATATCTGTTTTGAGCAGCTTAGCAAACTAAAACTGTTAATAAGCGGTCATTTCACCCCTTTGGCTCAGCCTCTATCTGCACATTTCAACACATATTTAAATGCTTTGTAACAATTTCAACTTAGGGAAAAATTGCTAATCAACACTATTATTTTTCCCTGAATTATTTGAGGATCTATTGCTAATACAATGCCTGCCACCTCTGAATACTTTTCTGTGTATTTCCTATAAACAAAGACATTTTCTGACCATAATACAATATAACACTGTAGTCAAATGAAAAAAACTAATGGTATGACAGGTGAGAAATTCCTTCAATAAACTCAAGGAAATACATAAACATGCAAGTCCAAGAGGAAAAGAGTGGGCACACACACACAAAAATAGAACTGAAAATCCATGAACTGTGGAATAATATCAAACTGGTCTATTATACATGTACTCAGAATCCCAGAAGGCAAAGAGGGAGAAGAGTGCAGAGAAACATTTTGAAGAGATAACTGAGATATTTCCAAAAATAATGAAAGATTAAAAAAAATCCAGATCCAACAAATTCAGAGAACCGCAAGCAGGGTAAGACCACCCAACCAACAAGCAAGTAAGCCACACCTAGACACATGATATTCAAATTGCTGTAAACCAAAGCTAAGGAGAAAACCTTTAAGGTAGTGAGGAAACAAAAAGACTCATTATATAGAAGTGACATAATTAAAATAAAAGAGAAAACATCTGGAGGAAAAAGGAAACCTCAATATCATTCACTTCCCCAATCCTTTTAGAATACTTAGATAACTTTGATAATAAACTCCAAACAAGGTCAGAAAGAAAAAGGAAAAGGACCAGTGAATTTCCTTAATAAACACAGATGTAAAAATCCTGAACACAATAGCAAATTAAATATATTTAATACATTTATAGTAATTTATATATTACACTGTGACCCACAAGAATTTATGCAGGGAATGCAAAATTGTTTTAACTTTAGGAAATTAATCAATGTAATTCTCCACATTAGCAGATTAAAGGGGCACAAATATGTGATCATATTGTTCACATTCTTGGAAGAAACATTTAATTGTATTTAGTATCCATGATAAAAAAAATCAGCAAATAAAAATAATCAATTTCTTAACATTAAATTTATTTAAAATTTGCACCATATATTATATTTAAAGTTGTAACCCAAATAGCTTTTCCTTTTAATAGAGAAAGATGCAAAAACCCCATGGTCTCCACTTAATGCAACCTTGTAATGAATTCCTAGGTAGTGCAGTAATGGAAAAATGAAATAAAACCTAGAGGTTTTGAGAAGGAAGAAAATAATTGATGTTATATGGTTTGGAAAAAATAAAGAAGAAAAATGGAAATAGTTTCAGGCAATGACTATGTAAACTTCACATAGGGACAAGACTCATGGAAAAAGGTATGGGCTTTTTTATTAAAAAAAAACAAAAAACATTAATACTCTAAGTCTAATTCTGAAACAAAAAGACTGAGTATGCAGAAAATCCAAAGAATCTAGAGATAAATTTAGAGAATTATTAAAATAATATAAAAATCAGTATATATTTTGCAAATGTATTTCATATAAAAACAACAATCTGTAAAAACAATTTTTTAAAAAGGAAACAATATAGCATTAAAACGTACAGAACTGATGGATAAATAGAAAGCAATAAGACATTGCTGAGAGGATTTTTTTAAAAGAGCTAAATAAATGAAGATACATACATTTTAATGAATTGTAACACTCAATGTTGTCAAGTTGTCAATTCTCAAATTGTGTAATGGTTAAAGTTCCAATGTGTGTGTGTGTATGTGTGTGTGTGAGAAAATGAGCTGCTCTACACATTAATAATATTGATTATAAAACTTTAGTAATTAAGGCATTGCATGATTGACTCAAGAATGGACAAATATACAAATGTAGCAGACCAACAAGCCCAGAGACAGACTCATGCTTATATAGCTATTTAATTATGATGCAATGGCATGGTCAAGTAGATGGGCAATAAAGATCTTTTCAATTGTGTTAAGAAATTGGTTATCTATATGGAAAAAAATTACTTAAATTGGGCTCTGCATTAGTAAGACTTCTCTAGGAGAACCTTGGAATTATATACATATTACTTAAATATTGTGAGCTTTTAAAAAAGGAATTGGCTCATGTGACTGTGGGGATGGACAAGTCCAAATTCCACAGGACAAGCTGCAAGCTGGGAACTGCAGTGAAGATTTTTGATGAATTTCCCAGGAGAAGCTGACTGGCTGAAGTAGAGATGGAAATTGTCCCTTCTCTATCCCTTTTAGTCCAGGCTGGCAGTGATTCCTTTCATACGGAACTCACACACACACACAAAAATTGGTAGGTTTCATGTGCAGTTCACAGGGATACAAACCATCAGTCACAAAAACTTTCCACAGACCCTTCCTGGATAATTGCATTTCTAATCACGACTTGCACTAAAAAGACTGACTGGTTAATTTTCAGTTAAATCCTCACATGGAGCACTATTCTCTGAGGACTCAATTCCAGAAACTCCTCTCGTCTTTCACTATAAGC
>JAQZBX010107499.1:0-10647 GCA_029593785.1 Cabassous unicinctus
TTAGGGTTAGGATTAGAGTTAGTGTTTGGTTAGGGTTACTGTTAGGGTTAGGGTTAAGGTAAGGTAAAGTTTAGGGTTTAGTGTTAGGGTTAGGATTAGTGTTAGGGTTAGGGTTCAGGTTAGGTTAGGGTTAAGGATATGGTTAGGGTTAGTGTTAGGTTTAGATTAGGGTTGGGGTTAGAATTTGTGTTGGGTTAGGGTTAGGTTTAGGGATCGGGTTAGTGTTAGGGTTTGGGTTAGCATTTGATTAGGGTTAGCATTAGGGAAATGGTTAGGGTTAGGTTTAGGTTGAGGTTAGGATTAGAGTTAATGTGTGGGTTAGGGTTTGGGTTATGGTTAGGGTTAGGATTAGGTTTTGTGTTAGTGTTAGGTTAGGGTTAGCATTTTGGGTTAGGGTTAGGGTTAGGGTTAGGTTAGGTTTAGGATTAGGGTTAGGTTTAAATTTAGGATTAGCATTTGAGTTAGGGTTAGGATTTGGGTTAGAGTTAGGTTTAGGGTTTGTGTTAGTTTAGGGGTGTGGTTTTAGTTTAGGTTTATGGTTAGAGTTAGGGTTAGTGTTCGGGTTAGGTTTAGGGCTAAGGTTTTGCGTTATGGTTAGGATTAGTGTAAGTGTAATGATTAGTGTTAGTGTTAGGGTTAGGGTAAGGGTTAGGGTTAGTTTAGGGTTAGTTTTCAGAATAGTGTTTGGCTTAGTGTTAGGGATAGGGTTATGGTTAGGGTTAAGGATTGTTTTAGGGATTAGTGTTAGTATTATGGTTAGGGTTAAGGTTAGGTTTAGTGTTTGTTTGGCTGCTATGCACTTGCTTTCAATCACATGTGAACACAGGAGTTTTACCTAATGCTGGCCAATGCAGTGGTTTCTTCACTTTACAAACCTAAATAAGATTTGTGTTTTATTGGCTGTATGCATTTGTTTTCACTTAAAATCATCTTCAAACCACCGGTTTTACCTATCACGCTGTGAATACAAGAGTTAATTCAACTTTGAAAGTTAAGAAAGATACTTGTGTGTGTTTTTTGCCACTTTCTGCTTTCTTTCACTCGTTATCAATGTAAAAACACTGCTTTTCCCTAATGCTATGCCAAAGCACTGGTTTCTTCAGGTTTCCAAATTTAGTGATATACTCATTACATTGACAACTATGTCCTCGTTTTCTTTACAAAGAATTTAGGAACACTGCTTTTACTAGGCCAAAACTGCAGTCTCCTCCCTTTGAAATCTAAGTAAGGTTCTTGTTTCTTACACTGTTATGCAAGTGTTTTCACTTAAAATCAACTTGAAAAACGTCTTTTCCCTAATGCTGGCTGAATGCAGTGAGTTCTTTGGTTAAGAAAACCAAACAAGAAACTTGTTTCATTGGGTGATTTGCATGTGTATTCACTTGCAATCAACTTCAAGACACTGGATTCACCTAACTCCCTGTAAATGCAGTAGTTACTTCAAGTTTGAAAGATTAGTAACATTCTTGTTTGTTTGGCTGCTGTGCACTTGCTTTCACTCATATGTCAACACACGGCTTTTACCTAATCCTAACCCATTGTGGTGTTTTAGGGTTAGGGTTAGGGTTAGGGTTAAGGTTAGGGTAAGGGTTAATGATAGGGTAATGCTTATGGTAAGAGTGAGGTTTAGGGTTAATCTTATTGTTAGCGTTAGTCTTAGATTAGGGTTAGGATGAGGGTTATGGTTATGGTTAGGATGAGGGTTAAGTTAGGTTGAGGATTAGGGTTTTGTTTCGGGTTATGGTTTAGGTTAGAGTTGAGGTTAAGTTTAGGGTTAGTTTTAGGTTCAGGGTAAAGTTTAGGGTTTGGGTAAGGGTGAGGTTTCGGTTTAGGGTTACATTAAGGTTAGTGTTAGGGTGAGTGTCAGATTTAGATTTTGGGTTAAGGTTAGGTTAGGGTTAGGATAAGGTTCAGGTTTAGGTTTAGTGTTAGGGTTAGGTAAGTGTTAGGGTTATTGTTAGGTTAGGATTATGGTTAGGTTTGTGTTAGGTTTAATGTTAAGGTTAGTGTTAGGATTAGGCTTATGGATAGGGTTAGGTTTTGGGTGGGTTAGGGTTAGGGTATGGGTTTGGGTTAGAGTTAGGGTTAGGGTTAGTTCAGGGTTATGGTAACAGTTAAGGTTATGGTAAGGGTTAGTGTTAGGGTATGTGTAGGTTATGGTTAGGATATGGGGTAGTTTAGGGTTAGGGTTACGTTAGTGTTAAGTTTAAGGTTAGGATTAGGGTCAGGTTTTGGTTAGGGTAAGTGTTAATTAAGGGTTAGGTTTAAGGTTGTGGTTAGAGTTCGGGTTAGGTTTAGATTAGGGTTAGGATTAGTGTTTGGGTTAGGGTTTGGGTTAGGTTAGGTTTAAGTTAAAGGTTAGGGTTAGGTTTAGGTTAATATTATGTTTAATTTTAGGCTTAGGTTTATGGTTAGGTTTTGGATTATCGTTATGGTTAGGTTTAGTGTTAGTGGTAGGGTTAGAGTTTAGTGTTAGGCTTTGGGTTAGGCTTAGGGTAAGATTAGAGTTAGGGTTAGGGTGAGGGTGAGGGTGAGGGTTAGTTTAGGTTTAGGATTAGGGTAAGGGTTTGGGTAATGGTTAGGGTTAAGTTTAGGGTAAAGGATAGAGTTAAGTATTGGCTTATGGTTAGGTTTAGTGTTAGGGTTTTATTAGGGTTAGGGTTAGGGTGAGGGTTAGGTTCGGGTTAGGATTAGGTTTAAAGTTAGGTTTAGGGTTAGTGTTAGGGTTAGGGTTAGGTTAGGGTTAGGTTTAGTCTTCAGTTTAGTGTTAGGGTTACCATTATTGAATGTGTTTGTTTTGCTGCTATGCACTAGCTTTCACTCACATGTGACCACAGGCTTTTACCTAATGCAAAGCCAATGCAGTTGTTTCTTCACTTTACAAATCTAAATAAGTTTTCTCTTATATTGGCTACTATGTATGTGATTTCACTTCAAACCTCTTCCAAACACTGGTTTCAATTAACTCTCAGTGAATGCAGGTGTAACTTCAAGTTTGAAAATTAAGTAAAATTTTTGTTTGTTTGGGTGCTATGCACTTGTTTTCACTCATATGTAAACACACGGCTTTTATCTGAAGCTAAGTCACTGCAGTGATTCACTGTTAGGGTTAGGGTGAGGTTTAAGTTAGAGTTAGGGTTACAGTTAGGATTAGATAAGGGTTAGTGTTAGGGTAAATTTTAGGGATAGGTTTAGCTTTAGATTTAGGTTAGGGTTAGGTAACGGTTTGGATTAGGGTTAGGGTAAGTGTTAGGGTTAGGGTTAGGTTAGGGTTTGGGTTTGGTTAGTGTTAGTTTTATGGTTAGGATTAGGGTTAGGGTAAGGGTCAAGTTTAGTCCTAGGATTAGGGTTATGGTTTGGGTTTTATTAGGGTTAGGGTTAGGGTTAGGGTAATGTTTAGGGATAAGTTACAGTTAGTTTTAGGGTTAGGGTTATGTTTAGGTTAGGGTTAGGAATAGCGTTGTGGTTAGGGTAATTGTTGGGTTAGGATTAGAATTAGGATAATGTTATGGTTAGGTTTAGAGTAGGGCTGGTGTTTGGGTTAGGCTTACGATTAGTGTTAGGGTTAGGGTTAAGGTTAGGTTAGGGTTTGGGTTGAGGTTAGGTTAGTGTTATGGTTAGGATTAGGGTTTGCATTAGGGTATGATTGCAGTTTAGGTTTTGGGTTAGGATTAGAGTTAGGGTTAGGGTTAGGTTTTGGTTCCGGTTTGGGATAGGTTAGGGATTGGATTAGGGCTACGGTTAGGGTTAGGTTAAGGGTTGGTTTTAGGGTTAGGGCTATGTTAGATTCATGGTTAAGTTATGGATTGGATTAGGTTTAGGATTACGTTGAGGATTAAGGTTATGGTTAGGATTTAGGGATAGTGTTAGGGTTAATATTAGGTTAGGGTTAGGGTTTCGGTTAGGGTTAGGGTTAGTTTTAGGGTTAGGGTAGGGATAAGGTTTAGGTTTAGAGTTAGTGTTAGGTTTAAGGTTAGGTTAGGGTTAGGCTTAAGTTAGGGATTGGGTTAGCGTTATGGTTAGGGCTATGTTTAGAGTTATGGTTAGGTTATAGGGCTAGGGTTAGGGTTAGGGTTAGAGTTAGGATTAGGTTTTGGGTTATGGTTAGGTTTAAGTTTAGGGTTAAGGTTAGGGTTATGGCTAGGGTTTGTTTTGCTACTATGCACTTGCTTTCACTCAAATGTGAACACACAGTTAGGATTAGGGTTAACGGTAGGTAAGGGTTAGAGTTAGGTTAGAGATTGGGTTTTGGCTGGTTTAGGGTTAGGTTTAGAGTTATGATTAGGGTTTAGAATTATGGTTAGGGATTGGTTAAGGGTTGGGTTTAGGGTTAGTGTTTGGTTAGAGTTATGGTTAAGTTAGGAATTGGATTATGTTTAAGGATAGGTTGAGGATTAGGTTTATGGTTAGGGTTAGGGATAGGGTGAGGGTTAGGTTTAGGTTAGGGTTAGGGTTAGTTTTAAGGTTAGGATAGGGTTAGGCTTTAGGTTTAGGATTAGAGTTAGGGTTAGGTTTAAGGTTAGGTTAGGGTTACGGTTAATTTAGGGATTGGGTTCACGTTAAGGATGGAGTTAGAGTTAGGGTTAGGGTTAGGTTTAGGGTTATGGTTAGGGTATAGGGTTAGGGTTAGGGTTAGGGTTAGAGTTTGTATTAGGTTTTGGGTTATCATTAGGTTTGAAGGTTTGGGTTAAGTTTATCGTTAGGGTTAGGGTTAGGGATAGGGTTAGGTTAAGTGCTTGGCTGCCATGCACTTGCTTTCACTCAAATGTGAACACATGGTTAGGATTAGGGTTAAGGGTATGTAAGTGTTAGGGTTAGGTTAGAGATTGGGTTAGGGCTGGGTTTAGGGTAAGGTTTAGCGTTATGATTAGGGTTTAGGGTTAGGGTTGGGGTTATGTTAGGGTTAGGGTTATTGTTAAGGGTAGGGTTAGGTTAGTTTTAGGGTTAGTTTAGGGTTAGGGAAAGGATAGGGGTGGTTAAGGTTAAGGTGTGGGATTGGTTTAGGATAATGGCTAGTTTTATGGTTAGGATTAGTGTTAGGGTTAGGATTAGGGTGAGGGTGAGTGTTAGGTTTATGTTTAGGGTTAGGATAGGGTTTTGTGTTAGGTTTAGGCTTAGGGTTAGGATTTGTTTGGCTTCTTTTTACTTGCTTTCACTCAAATGTGAACACATGGTTAAAGTGAGGGTTAGGGTTAATGTTAGGTTTAGGGTTACATTAGGATTAATCTTTAGAGTGAGTGTTAGGGTTAGGTTTAGGGTTATGTTACGGTTTTGTGTTAGATTTAGTCTTAGGGTTAGGATTTGTATGGCTGCTTTTCACTTGCTTTCATTCAAATGTGAACACATGGTTAGAGTGAGGGTTAGGGTTAATTTTAGGTTTAGGGTTAGGTTAGGGTTAATCTTTAGGGTTTGGGTTACAGTTAGGGTTAGGGTTAGGGTTAGAGTTGGGGTTAAGATTTAGCTTTAGGGTTTGGGTTAGTGTTAGCATTAGGGTTAGGGTTAGGGTTAGGTTAGGGTTAGGGTTTGATTTGGATTATGGATAGGGTTAGGGTTATGGTTACAGTTGGGGTTATGGATAGGGTTTAGGGCTAGGTTTTGGGAAAGGGTTAGGCTATTGTTAGGGTAGGTTTAGTGTTGTGTTAGGGATTGGATTTGGTTAGGATTAGGGTAGGTGTCAGAGTTAGGGTTATGTTTAGGGTTAGGGTTATTCAGGGTTAGGGTTAGGTTTAGTGTTAGGTTACGGTCAGGGTTAGGTTATTGTTTGGTTTAGGGTTAGAGTTAGGTTAAGTTTAGAGTTAGGGTAAGGGTTAGGCTTAGGTTTAGGGTTTGTGTTAGTATAGGGCTTCAATTTAGGTTTATGGTTAGGGTTAGGGTTAAGGTTAGGTTAGGGTAAGGGAGAGTTTAGGGATTGGATTATGATTAGTGTTAGGTTTAGGGTTAGGATTAAGTTTGCGGTTAGGTTAGGGTTAAGTTTAGGGTTAGGTTAGGGATTGAATTAGGGTTAGGGATCGTGTTAGGTTTAGGGTTAATTTTAGGGTTTACAGCTAGGGTTAGGGTACGTGTTAGGGTTAGGTTTCAGTTAGGGTGAGGGTTTGGGTTAGGTTTAAGTTACGGATTGGTTTAGGAATAGAGTTAGTGCTAGGTTTTGAATTATCATTAGGGTCTAGGGTTAGAGTTATGGTTAGGGTTATGGTTAAGTTTGGGTTATAGTTAAGGTTTAGGGTTAGAGTTAAGTTCAGGGTTAGGTTAGGGTTACAGTTTTTTGGCTGCTATGCACTTACATTCATTCAAATGTGAACACAGGCTTAGGGTTAGGGTTAGGTTAGGGTTATGGTAAGGGTTAGGTTTAGGGTTATGTTTAGGTTGTAGCGTCAAGGTTAGGGTTAAAGTTAGTTTAGGTTAGGATTAGGGTTATTGTTAGGGTTGGGTTAGAGTTAGGTTCGTGTTAGGGTTAGGTTAGAGTGAGGGTTACTGTTAGGGTTTGAGTCTGGGGTTAGGATTAGGGTTTAGGGTTACATTTAGGGTTAGGGTTAGGTTAGTGATAGGGTTAGTTTAGTGTTAGGGTTAGGGTAAGTGTTTCATTAGGTTTAGGATTAGGATCAGAGTTAAGATTAGGATTATGTTTAGTATTTGGATAGGATTAGGCTTAGGGTTGTGGTTACGATAAGGTTAGGGTTAGGTTTATGTTTAGAGCTAGTATTAGGGATTAGGGTTAGGGTTAGTGTTAGTTTAGGGTTATGGATATGTTTAGGGTTAGGGTTTGGGTTAGGGTTAGGGTTAGGTTTAGGTTACTGTTAGAGTTTGGGTTAGGGTTAGGATTAGTCTTAAGGTTAGGTTAGGGTTAGATTTTAGGCTTAGGTTTAGGGTTAGGGTTAGGTTTAGGGTTTAGGTTTAGTGTTAGGGTATGGGTAGGGTTTAGGTATAGGGTTGGGGTTTAGGGGTATGTGTAGGGTGATATTAAGGCTTAGGCTTACGGATATGGTTAATTTTAGGGTTAGATTATGGGTAGGGTTCTGTGTAGGGTTAGGTTTAGGGTTAGGGATAGGGTTAAGGTTAGGTTAGGGTTAGGGTTAAGTTAAGGATTGGATTAGGGTTATGGGTATGGTTACTTTTAGAGTTAGGATTAGGGTTTCGGTTAGTTTAGGGTTAGGGTTAGGTAAGGAATTAGATTAGTGTTAGGGTTAGTGTTAGATTAATGGCTATGGTTATGGTTTAGGGTTAGGGTCAGGTTTAAGGTTAGGTTATTGTTAGAGTTTGGGTTAGGATTTGGGTTAGACTTAGGGCTACGTTAGTGTTAGGTTTTAGGTATAGGCTTAGGGTTAAGGTTAAGGTTAGGGTTAGGTTTAAGGTTAGGTTAGGGTTAGGTTTAGGTTAGGGTTTTGGTTTAGGTCAGGGTTAAGTTGAAGTTTATTGTTTGTTTGGCTGTAATGCACTTATTTCACTCAAATGTGAACACATCATTCGTGTTAGGGTTAGGGTTAGATTTAGGTTACGGTTATGGTTAGGTTAGGGATTGGGTTATGGTTATGGTTAGGTTTATGGTTACGGGTAGTGTTTTGGGTTAGGGTTCGGTTTAGACTTATGTTTAGGTGAGGGCTAGGGCAAGTTTTACGCTTAGGGTTAGATTTAGGTTAGTGTAAGTGTTAGGTTAGGGTTAGGTTTAGGCTTAGGGTTAGGTTGAGGGTTAGGTTATGGGTAAGGTTTGAGGTAGTGTTAGGTTTAGGGTTAGGGTTAGTTTTAAGGTTAGGTTAGTGTTAGGGTTAATTTAAAGATTTGATTAGGTTTAGGATTTTGGTTAGGTTTAGATTTTGCCTTAAGGTTTGGGTTAGGTTAAGGTTAGGGTTATGTTAGGAATTGAATTAGTGTTCGGGTTAGGGTTAGGTTAAGGGTTATTGTTAGGGTTTAGGTTTAGGGTTAGGGTTAGGGTTAGGTTATG
This sequence comes from Cabassous unicinctus, assembly GCA_029593785.1. NCBI lineage: Eukaryota > Metazoa > Chordata > Mammalia > Cingulata > Chlamyphoridae > Cabassous > Cabassous unicinctus. The sequence continues at coordinate 7,937 of JAQZBX010107499.1, forward strand.
TTTAAAGTTTAGGTTAGGGTTAAGCTTAGTGTTATAGTAGGGTGAGGTTTAAGGTTAAGTGTTAGGGTTCGGGTTCAGGTTAGGGTTAGGTTTAGGGTTAGGTTTATGGTTTGGTTAGGGTTAGGGTTACGTTAGGGTTTTGGTTGGGGTTATGTTTAGGATAAGGTTTATGGATTGTTTGGTTGCTATGCACTCCTTTCACTCAAATGTGAACACACGGTTCAGGTTAGGGTTAGGGTTAGAGTTAGATTTAGCTTAGAGTTAGGTTAGGGAATCAGTTAGTGTTATGGTTATGTTTAGGATTATGGCTAATGTTTTGTGTTAGTGTTAGGTTTATGGTTAGGTATAGTTTAGGGTTAGGGGTAGTGATATGGTCAGGGTTAGATTTAGGTTAGTGTAAATGTTATGTTAGGGTTACGTTTAGACTTAGGGTTATGGTTTGGGTTAGGGTTAAGTTTTAGGGTTAGGTTTAGGGTTAGGGTTAGAGGTAGGTTTGGGTTAGGAATTAGGCCTGGGTTAGGTTTAGGGTTAGGTTTAGGTTTGGGATATGTTACAGCAAGGGATATGTTTGGTTTAGGGTTTGGTTTAGGTTAAGGGTTTAGGTTTACGGCTATGGTACGGGTAGAAATTAGAATTAGGGTTAGGGATAGCATTAAGGGTACAGGTAGGGGTAGACTTACTGTTAGGGTTAGGGATAAGGTTAGTGTTTAGGTTTCGGGTTAGGGTTAGGTTTAGGTTTTGGATTTATTATTATGGTTAGTGTTAGGGTCACGGGGAGGGGTAGGGGGAGGGGTAGACTAATTTAGAGTTGGCATAGAGATATGGTTATGGTTATGGTTAGAGTTAGGGTTTCATTTAGGTTTTGGGTTTATTGTTATGGATAGGGTTAGCATAAGGTTAGGGTTATTATTTGGGTTAGGTTTAGGAATAGGGTAAGGGTAAGGGTTAGAGTTTTGGGTTAGGATTAGGGTTAGGGTTATGGTTTGGTTTAGGGGTAGGTTAGGGTTAGGGTTTGGTTAGGTTTATGGGTAGGGTTAGGGTAACAGTTATGGTTAGGATTAGGGTTATGGTTAGGGTTAGGGTTTGGTTCATTTTAGGGTTAATTTATGGTTACTGTGAGGGCTACTTTTTGGTTAGGTTTAGAGATAGGGATAGGGTTATGGTTAGGGGAGGGTTAGAGTTAAGTTAGTGTTAGGATCTAGGGTTAGTGTGTTGTTTGGCTGCTATGCATTTGCTTTCCCTAAATGTGAACAAACATTTAGGGTTAGTGTTAGGCTGAGGGTTAGTTTTAGGGATTAGAGTTAGGGTTAGCGTTAAGGTTTGCGTTTGGGTTAGAATTAGGTTAATATTTGGGTTAGTTTAGGGATACGGTTAGTGTTAGGTTTAGGGTTAGATTTTGGGTTTAGGATTAGGGTTATATTAAGCTTGAAGTTGGGGTTAGGACTTGGTTTGGGGTTAGGCTAGGGTTAGTGTTAGGTTAGGGATTGGAATAGGGTTACGCTTAGGGTTTGGATTAGGGTTAGTGTTAGGGTTAGGGTTACAGTCAGCTTACATTTAGGGTTAAGTCAGGGTTTGGAATAGGGTTAGGGTTAGGGTTACGTTTAGGGTTTAGGGATAGAGTTAGGGTTATGATTTGTTTGGCTGCTATGTACTTGCTTTCACTCAAATGAAAACACAAGTTTAGGTTTAGGGTTAGGTTAGGGTTAGGATTAGTTTACGGATTGGATTAGGGTTAGTGTTATGGTCAATTTTAGTGTTATGGTTACAGATTTGGGTTAGGGTTATGGTTAGGTTTAGGGTTAGGTTAGGGTTCGGGTTAGTGTTAGGGTTTGGGTTAGATTTAGGTTAGTGTTAGGTTTAGGTTAGGGTTAGACTTAGGGTTAGGGTCTGGTTTAAGCTTTAGTTTTAGCATATGGTGACTGTTGAGGTTAGGGTTATGGTTAGGCTTAGGGTTAGTTTTAGTAATAGGGTTAATTTAGGGTTAGGGTTTAATGTTAGGTTTAGAGTTAGGGTTAAGTTTAGGCTCAGGGTTAGGGTTATGGTTAGGGTTAGTATTTAAGGTAAGGGTTAGGGTTAGAGTTTCATTTAGGGTTAGGGTTAGATTAGGGTTAGGGTAGGGTTTGAGTTTAGGTTTATGGTAAGTGTTAGGTTTAGGTTTATGGTAGGTTAGGGTTAGGGTCATGTTAGGGATTGGGTTAGGTTTAGGTTTAGGGTGAGTTTAGGGTAATGGTTAGGGGTTAGTGTTAGGGTTTGTTTTGCTGCTATGCACTTTCTTTCACTTAAATGAGAACACACGGTTAGGGTTAAGGTTAGTTTAAGGGTTAGGGTTAGGTTTAGGTTAGGGTTAGCGTTAGGTTAGGGATTGGGTTAGGTTTAGGGTTAGGGATATCTTAGGGTTATGGTAAGGGTTTTGGGTTAGGGTTAGGGATTGGTTTATGTTAGGGTTAGGGTTAGTGTTAGGATTAGTGTTAGAGTTAGGTTAGTTTTAGGGTTAGTTTAGGGTTATGATTAGGGTTAGGGTCACCTTTAATGTTTAGGGTTAGGTTTAGGGTAAAGATTGAGCTTAGGGTTAGGTTTAGGGTTAAGTTAGGGTTACGGTTAGGGTTAGGGTTATGGAAAGGGTTTGGGTTTAGGCTTAGGGTTATGGATAGGGATAGTTTAGGGTTAGGGTTTAAGGTAAGATTTAGAGTTAAGTTTAGGTTTAGGCTTAG
>JAQZBX010107500.1:0-10646 GCA_029593785.1 Cabassous unicinctus
GTCAGCCCACCTGATCAACTCCCCCTCCTCTTTCCCTGGAGCTACTTTGGTGCTGGTCTGGATCTTTCCTCTTCTCAGGAAACAGATGAAAACTGGCCCACCTCACTTATCTCACCACCACACACAACTTTCTCCCCCTGAACAGAGTGGCACTCAACAATCCTGATTACCCAGTGATTTCCCTTCCTTCAAGTGCACCAGCACACCCATTTGCACCACTGCTTTCCTCTCCCCCAGGCTGGCTGGGTGCTGGTTGCCCTGCTTAATCACCAGTCCCCCCTACTCCTATCTCTCCATAACACAGCTGTATACCAGTCCATGTACCTGACTGACTTGCAGTACATTCCTTCAAGGGAATGCTGGAAACCAGCATGCAGACCTGGTTCCCTGTTGGTGCACCTCACTCTGGCAGCCAGCTGAGTACCAATCTGCCAGCCAAATCACTTTCCTCGCTTCCCTTTCCCTTTGAACTAGCTGGGCATCAGCTTGTCTGACCTATCTCCCACAGTTCCCTTCTCCCTTGGCTTACTGGACCCCCTACTCTAGTTGCCCTCTCTAATTGCTCCCATTGTTCCTCAGCCTCACTTCTACAAGGCAAGCCTTACTTCCTTTCCAAAGTTTCTGGAGGAGAAGTGCAATCTCCCATTCCCCCCTCCATCATCTTGGATCCACCCTACATTAACTATTTAATGCACAATTTGTATTTATTGCCTTTTCTATTCTATAGATCTCAGTTCATTAATTATTTTACCTGTGAAGTTCAATCTTTATTGTCATTGTTGGGTCATGACACTTCTCAACATGTGTATACAATCTACTTGTGTGGCCTTATTACACTGTTGGAATCATTCATGACCATTGCAGCTTTCTATGCCCATATGCTCACTGTGGTATTCTAGATAAGCTACAGAGAAGGACAGATCTATTTTCACTTATCCCACCTGGTTGTGGTAAATCTATTCTATGGGATCATTCTGTCTGACTCTATGAGGCCACAGTCCAAATGCACCACTCAACAGGATAAAGTGATAACTCAATTATACACTTTTATCACAACTCTTCTGAGCCCATTTTATCTAAATCCTGGAATAAGAAAATTGTGTACGTCATAAGAAAAGTTTTGACATAATGAAATTGTACAAATGTGGCTTTAGTAACCCTTTTATGATTAGATTCTGCAACAAGTCTTGAGTAGTCTAGTTCTTGGAAAGGTATGAATTCATAGAAATGCTTAATCAAAAAATACATTATAAGTATCTTCATTCCTCTTTTCACAAGTAAAGTATTTTTATTTAAATTGTTTGATTTTCAAAATAAAATCCAAAAAGTGAAGATTTTAAGCTTTCTTATACTGCAAAAACTTTGCCCCCATATAATAATTATTATTCTTTAATGCTCTTTTAATACCCGGGAAAACAGTGTATAAGAAAAATAATATATCCAAACAAATAACATCAAGATCACTTATAAAATGAACAAAATGCTATGTTGATCAATGTATATCCATCCATTCATTCATTTGCATTCTTTCTACATTTTTTGTTCTTTTTTATTATTTTATTTCTTTCCCTATCCTTCCTTCCTCCCTTCCTCCCTCCTTCTCTCCCTACCTTCCTTCCTTCCTTCCTTCCTTCCTTCCTTCCTTCCTTCCTTCCTTCTTTCCCTGAACCTATCTTTATTCCATATTGGACATTTATAGCTATTATGAATAAAACTGCCATAAACTTTTTCAATTCTTTGTGTGTGCCTATAAATCTAAATATCTTGGGTATATACCTAAAAATCACTTGCTTGTCCATAGTTAATATTGTTATGTGTACAACTTTAATAGAAACATCCAAATAGTTTTCTGAATTGTTTATGTTTTTATAGCTAGGTGTTAGGCAGGGTTTGCAAATTTTCTGTAGCTGAAACTTATTAAAGACTACAGTTTCCACTGGTTAATCCATTGACTAGTAGTTCCAATGTTAGTTCCACTGACTTGGTTTCCTTCCTTTTGACTTCGCTATTTTCTTTGAGTTTTCCTAAAGTCCTCGTAAATAAGGTCTGAGACTTACATTTCATTTTCTTGTAATCCAGTTTTATTATACAGGAGCATGAATGATGTCCTTTGATGTGTGTGTTCGGAGAAGCATTCTCTAATCCTATGATTAAGTCTCCATATTTAGCAAACTTTTGTTCCTGGGCTGTGATCATAACAAGTTTTTTTCAACCTAGTGATCTCCCCCATCCCCTAGAAAGAAACAAGAAATGCAGGGCAGGCTATTGTTGTATATTTCCATTGCCATATATCTAAAGCAGGAGGAGGTCTGATTTCAGTATTTCATGTCCCAAACATGGAAATGTAGAGTTGAGTGCAATTCAGTATTTCCCTTCTACCAGGTACTTAGGCTCTGATAAAATAGCTACTTTTGAGGGCATGCCTTTTTAAGGAAAACTAATCAATCTATGCATATTTCAAATTGTTTATTTTTTCCCTCTCCTTACTGGAAGTACAAGAAAGCATTATCTCCAGTCTTCAAAATAGGAAAATAGCGTGGATATTGGAAATAAATCTCAGGAAAATGTGGTCCCAGCCATTAATATCTGGGTCTTCGGGTATTTTTGAATCTCCAGATTGTCCACACTAGCAACCACAAACTGTTTAGCTAAAGTTTAAGTATCCCTACTTGTACTGCTTGCATCAGATATATTCTTTTTCTCCGCTTTTTGAGGTTAGCAACAACTCACATTAACTGCTTCAATTGTATTTTCAGAGCTTTCGCTTGCAGTGTGACCTCCATTCCCTGACAGATATATGATGAGTTGTTGTTTTTCAGATTATTGAGTATTTTGTTGTTTTAGGGATGGAAATGATGATTTCCAAGATGCTTACATCCTCGGCCAGAAACTGGAAATCTGAGAAATGCATTTTATATACTAACATCATGGAAATATTCACAAGATGAATATTTACTCTTTCCAAATATGCATCAATAAATAATTATAGCTAACAATAATTTTCTATATTAAAATAAACTGAAGACGTAGTCACAATGAAGGCCAAATTTCCTTGTAAATAACATTTTAACAAATCAAAAATATCTTCTTAAATTATTTAAAAGTCTTTTTAAAAATTTTCTAGGATAAGGTTACTAACTTTTAATTTTATGGTTACATGTATAACATATGTATTATTAATTCACAGCAAAAATAAAAATGAATGGGACACCACCAAAATGTACCTTTATTCAAAGATTTTATCAACATAATAAACAATAAGTAACAAATGTATCAGCATACAATTTAGCAAAAACAAATGGCGAAAGTCGTGCAAATTAATCAACAGTAAGATTCTAGAATCTAAATGGAACAAAATGCTTTTCAGTTTATAGATCTTGATTTTACAAAATTTCACAGACGCATTAAGTTACCTGAAATGTTTCAGGAGTGTGATTAAATACAATTACAGTTTAATAATAATAAGTGTCTTAAGCAGGGTTGCATATGCATTTATTTTTTCTGTGTTTATCTAGCAATTTAACTGTAAACTAATAGATGAAATTCAGCACATCACTTCTTGGGATTTAGTATTATCTTTTTTGCTTTATAGTTAAAATTTATGCAAATAGAGTATCCTACTCTGTCTTTTGAGGTAATATTTGTTTGCTGTGGTTGATATATAACTTTCTTAGCATTAACTCCAAAATTGTTATTATTATTATTATTTATATTTTAAAAGATGCTTAGTTTACAAAAATTTTTACACAAAAATTACAGGGATTCCCATGTTCCCCATGTCCCAAACCTCCCGCAACCTCCAACATAAACATCTTTCATTAGTGTGGCACATCAACTACAGTGGATATACACATCCTGGGGCTTTGCCACTAAGCATGGACCAGAGTTCACATTGTAGACCACACATTTCTGCATGTTATATGCTGATGTAAAATGCCCTGTATCTGTCGTTGTAATGTCACTCAGGATAATTCCCAAGTCCTGAAAATGCCCCTGTATTACAACTGCTTTTTCCCCTTCCTGCCCCAAAAGCATCCAGTGGCCACTGGCTCCACATCAATGTTGTCATTTCTTCCATTGCTTGAATCACAATATGTCTAAAACAGAATAACAGTAAGTCCACTCTAGTCCATGGCTCTTTCCTCAATCCTGAAGAGTCTGGGATGCTGATGTCCTCTCCACCTCCAAGTGAGAGGGGGCTTATATCCCATGGATAAGATGGATGGGATTATCCTGCCTGCAGCTGCAGACACTCTCCATTACCTGGAATGGCTGTTGTCCATCATCATCTTCTCTCCAGGTACCTTGGTGACTCCATTACGCTGTAGAGTAGGAGTTACAGCTCTACCGAGATTCAAGGCATAGCTGGCACATGGGCAGGCCAAAGGCTCCAGTCTCTGGAAGTATACCTACAAACTCCAGCACCACATAAAGTTTTGAATAGAAGGGACTGATGGACCATGTGCAGGGAGGACTTATTTGAGTCCAACTTTTTCACTCTCAGGAGCACAGAGTCCAATGTATATCCCACTGGTAAAGCATCAGTCTCTGGAGCTATCCCCCCTTATATTCGACCTTGGTGGCTCCAGAGCCTTCAGAAGCCCCTCTGTTTGGGGTGATATCCACTTTGGTGTTCTATGAGATCCTACTGAGGTGTGCATAAGCCTTACCTCTGGGATGACCTCCCGACTCTCTTTGAAGTCCCTTAGCCATATGAACTTATTTGTATTTACCTATACCCTTTTTATTCAAGGTCTTTTTCCAGTTGTATTGCCAGTTTGCGCTTGGTATTAATCCTTTGTTGCCAGGGAAGCTCATCCCTGGGAGTCATGTCCCATGCTGAGGGGAAGTTAATGCATTCATATGCTGAGTTTGGCTTAGAGATAGGCCACCTTTGACCCAAGGAGGATCTCAGGTGGCAACCCTTAGGCACCTCATAACACTAGGCTAAGTTTCAATTACAAGAGCAGAGACTCGTGGGGCTAGTCATCAATAACAATAACCCATTAGTGGACCATCCTCCTTTGCCAGACACTGCCCCTGCACTTGGGGGTCTGTTGCTGCTCCCTTGGAGAATGTGGCAGAGCTCTCCAGGTGGGGAATTCAGTATTCTCTAATTTATTAAGTGATTCTCCATCCATTGTGACCATTCCCCATCCCTTGATCATTTGAGCAAATTTATATGTCTTTTGTATATATTCATGTGAACTTTCTCCCATGAAACCCCCATCCTTGACACCTCACAACAAGGATCCTCTCCTGCCCCCTTTGTAACCCTTCTGTGATCCAAACCTTCCTTAAAGATGAAGCCCATATAATAGCCAAATACCATTACTAGGAAAATGAAATAGTAATGATAAGTTTAACTGTAAGAGATAAAATACATGGAAATTAAAAAAGAAAACACTAAAAATTAAATTAAATTAAAGGTTTGGGATAATCAAAAAATGGGAAAAAAAAATTTTTTTTTTTTAAATTTAGACATTTTTCCTTTTTTCACTGCATTATCGGATGTCCAATCTGTACCGTAACACTTTCCCCATCTCACTCCCCAGTGTTCCCCAAATTTTCATTTAATTTTCAAAGAAGTTTTAGGTCACAGCAAAGTCACACACAGAATACAAGAGACTCTCATATACTCAACCTCCTTCCCCTTTCCTCACCCCATTAGGTATGTGGATGGTAGCATTGTAAAAATTGTTATACAGTTATACAGGTAGTGAAACATAGCTACTAAACATTGTCAATGGTTTACAACAAAGTTTACAATTTATATGGTACAATTTAATATTTTTTGATATTTACCATGTCCTGTATCCATCACTGTAAGGTAATGAAGAACATTTCCCCTGACCACTAAATACCACCTGTTTTATCTATTCTGTTCCCTCCTCCCCATGCCCCTAGGGCACATGACACACCCCTGTCTTGATTCATTGGAAGAAAAGATTCATAGTTGCATGCAACAAGAGTCTTGACATGCTGATTTTCCTCCCCTATTAGGATCCACCCTTGCTAATAAGAGATGTTTACCTGTCTGTTTCTGGGTGAATCTGTTTTCACAAAGATGGGGGTCCATCTCCTTCCCACTCACCATGTGGGTCTCCACCCACTGACACACCACATTATGACAGGATGAACATTCACACACTCCCCAGAAGCCTACTCCAGATGTGCTCCTTCCTGAATGGCCCCCCAACCAACACCCTAAACCAGTGACACTCCCTTGTTATATTGCCATAAGAGCATTCCAACTCCTGCTCTTTCAACCTCATACTTACAAATCCTGTGTTTGCCTGGACCCTCTCCCATCTCTCCCCCCAGTATCCTTGGTATTCTAACCTGTCCTTCCTAATCTACCCACCTGTCAACCCTGCACCACCAAGCCCAGTTATATCACTATCCACCTGTTCTATCCTTCAATATGTGACTCTACTCTATCTCTTTACCATAGATTATCACCACCCAAAATTAATTTTTGATTCCCCACTATTCATGTTTGAAGTCAAACTATACACCTATCTCCTAAACATCTTATGAAAATCTATCCAGGTGTTTTACATGATGGGGTAGCAGAAAAAGTAAGCACTATAGTAAAAAGAGACTTAAAAAATACCTTACCTGTCTAAAATAATACTCACATATAAAGAATAGCAAAGTTTTTAAAAAATACAATTTTAAAATGTGGATTTATGCATTTAAGAATTTTCTCATCTTGAAAACTTGCAAATTTAAATATATTTTAAATATAAGAAACTACAAAATGTTAACAATGCAAGGAGATTAATGAAAATTTTTGTATATTGTTAGATGAGAGATGAATACATGCAAAATATTTACTATTCTGGATGTAGGTACTTTCTTAGCTTCATAGGGCTGTTCTCAACAAGTCCCAAAAATTGGGCTGCTTAAAATGACAGAATTTTATTGGGTGGCTTAATGCAAAGTTTTAGACATTAGAACTCCTTATAAAGGTCTTGTCAGAGCCATGCATTGGCTGAAATCAGGAGATTTCTGGCTGTAGCAATTTGTAACACAATTCAATCTCTACCTCTGCTATGTGGCTTGTTCTATTTCTCTCCCTTTGTCCACATTTAATCTCCTGATAAGGATCCCAGTCATATTTCCAATCCATTCCAGTTTGGCCTCATGATATCTTCAAAGATCCTAGTTTTAAAAAGGATCATATTCATAAGAATGGGTTTTAAGACATAAATATATTCTTGTTGAGGGAAAAAATTAAATATATATGAGATATCAAAATTAGAATAATGTATATTTTAAGACTTGGCTGTTAAACTTCATGAATTATGCCTCAAAAAATAGAGAAGCTATTATTATAAAAGACCCTATAAACTGAGTGTCCACAGACTCCTGCCTAATAACAGACATGGGCAAAATATAATAATGAGGAGGGTGGTGAATGTTTGGAATCCTCTCCTAGGTGAGGCACAGGGTCTTCCCATCATGATCTCATCGTTTCTGGGGTAAATGTAGGCCCATTTTTGCAAGTACTAAAAATCTTTCAATTGAAATTTATATTAGCCTGAGACAACTGCCAATTTTATTTAATAGTTTAGCTGGTTTTCAAAGAACTAGAAGGGATACCTACAATCTTTGACAAGTGGAGTACTTTCCTTGGAAGAGTAATTTGTGGCCCTTTAATTTATCAAAGAGTTCAAAATATAAAAATCTCAAGAAAGGGAACAGCTCATCCTGACTTGAATATATATTAATTCCTACATCTGTAATTGTGGATAAGCAGTAAGAGAAAAGCATTTTCAGGTCCAAGTTAATATATTTATGCCTTTCATGATGGGTTAGGATTGTGTTGCTGACAGACTAATCAAAATCCACATGCTGTTAAGGGAAGGAAAGCAGTATCTACAAAGGGGAAGTAGAGTTAGCAGATATACAAAAACAAGGGGTAATATGTTCAAATATACCTGATTAGTCCTTTTCATTGCACTTAAGTAGAGGATCCACATATCCTGTAGAGTGGGTTAAAGATTGTCTGTGGCAAGTCAGAAAAAGGAATTGGGCTATTTATTCTACATCAATTTATGTAATTTTGGGATATTGCTATCAGAATTATGTTAAAGTTTTAAAATATTGGCTATCTGGTGAATGTGAAGGAAGTGAAATTATTACTTGAACTGAAATGATGGCTGTATGATGCAAAGAAATAATTTTTGCAGGAAAAATTTTAATATATAGTTCAATTTATTTTAGCTCAAATTTGTTAAACAACTTCTTCTATTAGAGTTATGCATCAAAGGATCTATGCTCCAGAAAATTACCAAAGGGATAATTACCATGCAATTAATAAGCCATAGGATGTGTTTTATAAAAACAGAAACAGAGATAAACAATCACAAATATTATAAAACTTCAAAATAATAACCAGTTGATATTTCTGAGCAGCATTTCTATATTGCTTTTGCTATTGCTCTTGCCAGCTAGTTCTGTGCAACTAATCTTTTGAAAATTAGATGCAACTTATTGATTATTAAATAAAGGCAGCATAATTAAGTAGATGGATTTTAGATGTAGAATTGCATACATTTAACTTGCTGAAGTTTGAATTTTAAGTTAAATATAAAAGGAAATGACTACTGCCAAGAAATTATAGAATTATAAATCAAATAATGTGGAGTGATGAGACATACTAATAATATACAAAAATGAATGTTGAAAATTCAGATTTATCAAATATGATAATGTTAATATATGAGAGATAATAGATTGGTGATTTTTCATTAATAGTAAAAGAAAATTAGTCAGCGTAATATATATGCAAATATATAACCAGAAATATCACATGGCTAAAAGTCATTATGACAGGATCCTAATGAAGTAAGTTACAAGGGAGACACACAATTTCAGTGTTATGTATCTAAATTATTAGATATTTATTAAAATTCTAACAAGGTTCCTTTTCCACTTTCAAAATCAATTGAAAATTGAAAATATCTTTAATTTTGTTCATAACTGTGTTGCATACAAGTAGTCTTACATATCTGCATATTATAAGTATAAATCTGTTTTGCTACAACATATTTGTACATTACTCCTAATATTTAATTGGGAAATACATATTAAGAAAAGTGATATCATTGAGTACATTTTTTCATTTTTGATTATTTGTCAGGAAAAAAACCCCACAGGATGTGGGAGTGATATTCATATATATATATTATGTATGTTTTTATAGATATATTTATATATACACATATATATTTCAATATATTGATATATATGTTCGTGTGTATGATATATATATAGGAAAGGGCATAGATATGAATAATATTTTAGTAGATTACAGTATTTTATAGGCAAATTATTTTAAAAATTAGGTAATTATTTTTAAATAGCATAAGAATATTTGTGCTTCTAGCAATTAATTTAAAAGCATAAAATCACTTCCAAAAGCAAATGGTGAGAATTAAGAAAATATTATGATTTTGGGCCACAAAAAAATAACATATTCAGAATTATATGTTGAATTAAGGGTTACAAAACTTAAGTTATAAACAATTAATTACAAATGCTTATTTTTAAATGTTGTTATATTATAATAATACTATTCATGGAACGTAAATGCAAAATTCAGCATAGAGTCAATATTGCTGTGGTTTTGCATTTTTCATCTTGTCTAACATGACAGATACATGTGCTGCCTATTGTTTACTAGCATCTTCATATTTTGTTTAATAATACTGTGAAACTCAATGAGGCTCAGAAAGAAAGGTCTGTCTGAATAACAACATTTTACCAAGAGAAGGTTTGTCCATGTGTTTTCTACAGAAAAGTAAGAGTTTGATTGTTTTATCTTGTCTATATTTGTTATAATAATATCATTCTCTATGAGGCCCATACTCTTATTCTCAACAGATCATTTTACAGAGCTTTATCTACTGAAGACTTTCCTGAGGGCACCAGCCACTTCTTTATTTCAAAGACTGGAGATGAGGGATTGAGTATGGGAGTGACGATGGTGTAGAAGACAGATATTACTTCATCCAGTTTAGCAGTGTGATAGGCTTTGAGGAGAATGTACATGATGATGTCTGTTCCATAGAAGAAAGACACCACAATCATATGGGAAGAACAGGTTGCTAAAGCCTTTCTTATCCCTGAGTTTAACCCTAATCTCAAAACTATAGAGAGTATCTGCCCTTATGAAGCCATGATGGTTAATATTGGAATGAGGAGGAACACAATATCACTAATAAAATTTGCATGTTAATAAAGAGTTGTATCAACACAAGAGAGCTGGAATCTCACAAAAGAAATTATGGATTTCCTTGTTGGTGCAGTAAGGGAGATTCAGAATGTATATAACATGAATCAAAGCATTAAGCAGAGAACCTGTCCAGGTACCAGCCACGATGAAGGTACAGACTGTAGGGCACATGAGAACACAGTAACGGAGAGGGTGGCTTATAGCCACATAGCGGTCATAAGTCATGACTGCCAGGAGAAGGCATTCTGCTGCAACAAGGACTGTGAAGAGGAAGACCTGAATTCCACAGTTAATAAACAAAATAGTATTTTTCCCAGACAAGAAATCAGTGGCTATCTTGGGGATAATTGTGGAGCTATACAAGAATTCCATGATGGAAAGTTGACTGAGAAGGAAGTAC
>JAQZBX010107501.1:0-10646 GCA_029593785.1 Cabassous unicinctus
ATCAGCCCACGGCGCCGCGCGAGCCGGCCTGCCCTCACAAGGAGGCGCCGGGAAGCGAACCCGGGGCCTCTCATATGGTAAACGGGTGCTCTATCCATTGCGCCACACCCGCTTCCTGCCGTGAGGTTGCTGCATCAGCCCACCGCACCGCTCAGACCGGCGTGCCCTCACAAGGAGGCCTCGGGACGCGAACCTGCGCCTCCCATATGGTAAACGGGGGCTCTATCCACTGAGCCACACCCGCTTCCCTCTTAGTCAACTTAAAAGCACACATGTCCACAGGTACAAAAACAGAATTCAAATTCTACCATAATCAAAGGTGACTACTATGGGCATGCAATCACGTAGAAACCACATCATTGTATTTTCTAGAGAAAAAAAAGAGAAACCTTTGGTCATAGGTAAGATTTTTTTCATGCAAAAAAATCTTTTGAACAATGTATAGTAGGGTGGTAGGAGTACAGTTTTGACAAGACAGACATAATCCCTGTCCTCGTAGGACAATTCTAATAACATGTGACAGTGGTTATGACTGAGGCTGTCACATAGTTTACAACGGAGCACGTGACTTGACCTGGTGAGTTGGGGATGTTCAGGGTACCCTGACAGTCTTTATGATAAGCCCTAAGGAATAGCAGCAGTTACCCATTGAAAGAGGGAGTGGGGAGCAAGGCTCCAGGGAAGGATGAGCATGCCCAGACCGAGAGAGAGAAAGAGAGAGGGCGTGGCAAGAACCAAACTAAAAGATAAACAGTTAAACAATGTGCCTGGACTAAAAGAAAGAGGAGGAAGCCTGACACGAAATGAGACTAAAGAGATAGGGCATTTTGTCAGATATTGGGCATCTCCTGGGAGCCACTGAAAGGGCTTAAGTGGATGGGCACCTTGCACTTTTAAAGTCTCACTCTAACTTACATATACATCCGAGAGCTTAGATATTCACGGAACTTATAGGCATCAAATCAATACATCCTCAGATTCCTGGGTTATGTCCACTTTTCCATTGCAGCATCACCTGTGGTCAGAGAAAAAGGTCTGTTCCGCTTGCACTTTTGAAGGTCCCAGAACATTAAAAGATAAAGAAATGCCTAAACCTGATTACACAAAATTGTGTCATATTTGAATTATTTACATTTAACAAATTAATTATGGTAAATCCAAATCAGAAGACATGTTATTTACTCTACATAATGTTTTGCCAAATTCATTAAAAATATTAATCCATTGTGCCCTAGAAGCACCGTGGCATAGTAACAGAACATATGTTCCCCATTTTACAACATTTTTTCCTTCAATCCTGTCATGCATACCTGTGATAGTATATATAACCTCATTTGGGGATAATGTGAAAGTCTCCATTTAAGTCCATGTTGATTGTGAGCAAGGCCTCACCAATTGGCCTCCTGGCACCCCTGAGGCAGACTCTGGCCATGCGACGAGACAGGGCTACAGACTGTGACGTTTATTCATAGGTGCACATGAGGTGAAACACATTATCCTCTGACCTGCAGGCTGAAAGCCAGACTTGTCTGCCTGATCCTGCTGTTCCTAAGAAGTCCACAGCTGGGTGACTCATTTAGGATGGCACTTCAATGTTTTTAAAGCATTCCTTCTGTTCAACCTACTTATTTTTATCCCACTTAATGCAACCTCTAAACACTGCTTGAGCATCCTGCTGTTGGACATTCTCTGTGCATATCTGACTAAGCAGAATTGGGTTGGGAAGATGATGCCTAGTACTCATAACTAGCTGTCGATGGTCTTGTCTTGACAAGTGGTGGGTGCAAGACTGGTTAAGCAGTGAAATAGATATGACATCTAAAACAGAGGACAGATTACAGAACTGTAGAAGTGTGTCTTGAGAGACCCAGTGCAAACCTATCATTTTAAAATGAAAATTTAAGCTCAGAAAAGTCACATGCCCGTTCTCATGGTGACCCAGCTAGTTAGTGGCAGCACTGAGATTAGAACCCTGCACTCCAGAGGCCCAAGACGTCACATTCTGTGATGTCTCTTTCCGAAGGATCACCTCCCTACTAAACCAAACAAAAAACAAAATAAAAGTTCCTAAGATTGAATATGACTGCCATGGTCTAGAACAGGGCAAATTACAACCTGTATACCAAAAGTGGCCCACCACCTGTATTTGTAAATAAAGTTTTATTGGAACATTATCACCCTCATTCGTTTAAGTACTGTCCAAGGCTGCTATTGCACAAAATTGGCAAAGTTAAGTAGTTGCAACAGAGACCTTACTGATCACAAACCTAAAATACTCACTTTCTGGCCCTTTACAGAAAGTGTCTGGATCCCTGTTCTAGAACAAATAATATCAGTTTGGGAGTATAATTGTGATTTATTTACTTTTCTTGATTTGTCTTATTTGAGTGACTTAGGAATAGTTTTCAAAACAAAAACAACTGATCAGAGCAAACATGTTGAATAGAAGAGAAAAATGAAACTGGAATTTTAAATCTGCTGTGAGTCACATCAAGGAGATATTTCGTCTATTAATTACTAAGTTGATAATACTGAGGTGAAACTAGCTCCCTTAAATCCAAAGACCACCTTCAACACATGTACATAACTATGTAAAAAGTCTCTGTTAATTGAGCTTTTACCATGAGCCATGCACTGTATGAAGCACTTAACAAACGTTATCTCATTTAACCCATACAAGAATCCTACAATGTGGGTGTTAGTATCCCCATTTTTGATTAAAAGAAAACTATGACTCAAAGAATTCAGGTGATTTGCTCAAGTTCACCCAACAATAAGTAGGGAAGCCAGGACCCAAATGAGCCCGGTCAAGCTCTGAGGACTAGCTTCCTGACCGCCATCATTTCTAAAAGCAAATCACGGCAGGCAGCACCAGCTTACGCAGTGTTCAGCTGCCACCTCACATGGTGGCACAGCGTGGGGTGTTTTCTCTGCTTGACTATGAACCCAGAACATTCCCACTAATGCTCTTCCTGTTCTTTCCACTCCGACCCTAATTTGGAAATCCAGGACACCAGATCTATACCAGTGTGTAAGGGTTGAGGGAGAAAGCAGGAGGCTGCCCCAGCAGTCAGTACCAGACAACCAGCCAAGACAAGCAAGCCCCACAGTGAGAACCCCTTTCCTGTCCACCTCCACCAGGGCACCGCGAACAGCCCCCACCCTTCACTCAACCAGATTTTACCTGAGATGGGGATCAGGGAGGCTGGGGTGCTTGCTCAGGACCCTGAACTTCCCTCGAGGAGGCAGTGTTCCCTTCAGGTGGAAGACATTGAAACAAAAGCACCGTCAAACAGCCAGAGTTGGTGTCTTACCATAAAAGAACTAGGTCTCTTTCCTCCAGAATGTTATAGTTTAGGCAAATGTCATGTGAAAAGAAATAAAACAAAACAGAGTTATTATGGCTAAGGGATTTAAAATGCTGTCGGGAGGCCATTCTGGAGCTTACTCTTAGGCATGTCTCAGGCAGACATCACAAACTTCCAAAATTAGAATGCAAAGCCACAAGCAACATTGTTTCTCAAAACCCTAAGGACATCTGGGCACCATAAGCAAACCAGGAGATAAAGAAATCAGTGAACTATTTAACCTGAAGGACATTTGGAACACCCCAAATATCTACCAATCACAACTTAGGTAATCTTCTTCTTTTTCTTTAAAAACTCCTGCCTGAAAGACCCAAGAGGGACAGGAGTTGGGTTGCTGCCTGAATCTGTGCCCCCAAATTGCAATTCTAAGACCCCAAACAAATGCCTTCTTTGCCTTGCAGCTTAGGTTGTTATTTTTCAGTGGACAGTCACATATTAGGTTACAAATGATTGCAACTAACTTACAGAAATATATAATCTCTCAGAATTAATTAGGATTTACCCATTTTTTTAAACTGCACGAATTTTGCCCCTTGTCCCTGAAATATACATTCACTCCCTGATTTTACAGTCACTTTAAAGTGCAGTAGCCACTTTCCCTTTCTCATGCCTTTTAGTGCCAGTTTTCTTGCTAATTACCTATCTTAAGAGCCTTACCCCAGTCAAATTGTAAAAAGGATGCTGCTTCACCAACTACGAAAATATTTTTCTCTGTTTTTAGCTTTAGAGACCTGAACCAGAAAAATCAGCCGTAAGTGATGAAAAGCATGGTGTGCAAATCAGCTCCCTGGGTGCCTGTGGAGAAATTTCACATCCAGGTAAATAACTCTTCAGGCCCCCTGGAAGGACTGATCAGCCCAAGTCCCTTCCAGGCAGGTAGGAGTTGAGATGGTGGCAAAAGCAGCTGTGTGCAGAGGAGCTTCAAAAGGCAGGCAGATAACTAGACAGATCTGCCTCGAGGCAGGTCGTCAACAAGAGACCGCCTACCAGACAGGCAGCAGTTCTTGTCTGCCTAGAAAATAAGCTGAAGCCATGGGGCTGAAACTCTCACTCAAGAAACTCCCTCGGCATGCGCTGGAAGGCGGATCAGAGCGAGGCAGGCCCCTGGGCAGGGAACTACAGAGGCTCACCCTTAGGCTCCCTTCACCATTCTCTTCTCCAATGTAACCATCTTTCTAGAAGGAAAATAATTTCTTTAATGAAAGAATTATGAGGAAAGGAAGTACTGGCAGATTCGAAGGTGATGCTGAACTATCTCACGCTGAAAAGATAAAGGGAAGAGTGTAGGTGTTTGTGTCTGTTGCGTGTGGCATAAAATACAGCTGATTTGTGTCTGTGCATGTAAGTGTGAGGACTCTATTTACTAACATAGCTGTAGCCTCTATATGCAACCCAGGTAATGATTCTTATCATCTTACCTTGAGTTCACAACCTATGATTTCAGGAGAATTTCTCTTTACCAACTCAGCAGTCAAGTACAAGAATGGAAACACATAGCCAGCAGGTTATTGAAAGCAGCCACAACAATAACAAGTTAAATATTTCTGAGTTTCCCCAGGTGAAATGAATTAGAGATAACGGTGATTATGAGAGATCCTAAGTCTGCCTTGTAATTGGGGCTGCCCCTTGGTTGGCTTCTGTGAAATCAATTTAGTAATTAGAATGTCTAAAATGAACTGACTGTGAAAGGGTTGATCAAATAATTGTGACTGACTTCATGCCCAGTGAGATGGACGCAATGAAGAGTAAATCAATGGTTTGGTGCCATGTTGCTCTAAATCTCACATCATTAAAGCAAATTGGAAATGTAAATTTGGTTCCACCAAACAGTGTATTTGATAGGAGTTGCTGGCTACACAGACTTTCCTCAGGCTAATAGAATCCAAGCCCCCCAAATGCTAGCAATATCCCATATCTGGACCTATCTCCACCTCCAGTGGAAGCAACAACCCTTGCTAAAAGCTTATCTTTGGCTATAACCCAGGAGATGACTTCTAGTAACTAAAGAGAAGGAAAAAAGGTCAGAGAAACTGGGAGCAATGTGATCCCTGTCCTGGGGAGCTGAGAAAGAGACCCCCACACACACCTCAGACATGTGAGTAGGATGCTTCAACATCCCGGAGAAAATCAAGTATGAGAAGAGAGCAGTATAAAGAGACCAACACAGATGGGAAAGTTAATCTCACCTTAAACATGATTAACAATGACGTTTCCTAATATGTATAATAAAGTATTATGTGAGCAAGCAATCCTATCACACAAGGGAACCAGATCATCTGGTATTGAAGTATGAAAGTGTGAGACAATATAACAAAAGATATATAGTAGACAATAAAAACCTGGATTATACAGACAATAACAGGTCCAAAGGCCCTACCTAATTCAAAAGTTATATAAGCTAAATAGCTCCTTTCACATTCTGAGCACATTACTCTTTCATCTGTCCAATCAAGACATGCATATTGAACATCTACTAAGTATTAGACATTCTCAGCACTGGGGAATACAGTGAATAAGACAGAATCTAAAGTCTCAAGATACATACATTCTAGGGGAGGAAACAGAAAGCATGCATATGAATATATGACATAAGAGCAGCTAGTGATAGGACTTTTGAAGTAAAATGAATCTGGATAAGGATCCGACTAGAGTGTGAACAGGTGGCTGTTTTAAGGAGTAGCTCTTTTACATGGGGATTCAGGAAGGCCTTTCTGAATAAGATGATGAAGCAATCCCCTCAGAAAGATGGTTCCATGAAGCAAGAATAATGAGGTCCAAGCTCCAAGAGAGTGACAGACTTGGACTGCTCAAGGAACAAAGAGTAAGGCAGGGTAAACAAAGGGAGAGCAATAGAAGCAAAATTTGGAGAGATTTGCTCAAGTGGGTCTTCAGAGACTGGAGGCTGCTGTAAGAAGTTTGGATTTTTTTAAGTTTGTAATTGGAAACCATTGGAGGGTTTGGAACAGGGAAGAGGGAAGTGGCATGATCTGATATTTAATTTAAAAGATTAGTCTTACCCCCTAGACAAGTGATTATTGAGAGAAGACCAAGACAGTACCTCCTTGCAGGGGAGAGCTACTGGCACAGCCACCCCAAGCTGCTCTGAGCTTCAAATAAACTTCTGTATTTTACCAGTTCAAAAAAATAATAAAAATTAAAAATAAAAAGATTAGTCTAGCCTATTGCCCAAAAAGAATGGAAGCAAAGAGCAGTTAGGAGGGAATTGCAGTAGCCCTGTGAGGGGTAAATGCCCATTCCCCCTCTTCCTTCCTGTTGATTAGAACTGAGGGAAGGGAGGGGCTGAACTTGCCAGCAGCCCGGTCCTTGAAGATAAGAGCAAGGATGTGGTGAGAATGTTTTGCGAATCACATGCACAAGCATATTTCTGAAGCATTTCTGTAGCTGTTCCAGGCACTGTTTCTTTCCCCCTCTGCTATAATGGCTTCATAAGCCCCTACCCCCTGAGGGGTAGTGTGTTATCTCCCAACTGGCTGCCAACGGGTCCTGTAAGTATTAAAGGCATGTCTACTCCTGCTGGCCTCCAGTGTGGTTTCTCTGGAATATCGTGGGTTTGACCTCCTGCATTACATCCTCATCCTGTAAGGAGAGGATGGTGGATCAGAATAGAGTGATAGTAAAGGAGGTGATGAGAAGTGGTCAAATTTGGAATATGACTTCAACTTCTTAGGACCTGGGAAAGTAGATAGAACTATAATACTTTTTAAATTGCTATATAAATGACCTCAACACAGGCTTTTATAGTCCATCAATTATTTAGGTGCTTTAATGTAACATTTACCCTAGGGCTATGTTCCCCAAACTTGCCTCATACGAGGGCCCTCCCCTGGAGTCTCTGATTGTGTTACCTTCGGTTGGGCCCAGAAATCTGTTTAACAAATTCTCTGGGAGATTTTAACAATAAGAAAATTAGG
The DNA here is from genome assembly GCA_029593785.1 of Cabassous unicinctus. Classification (NCBI taxonomy): domain Eukaryota; kingdom Metazoa; phylum Chordata; class Mammalia; order Cingulata; family Chlamyphoridae; genus Cabassous; species Cabassous unicinctus. The sequence continues at coordinate 7,301 of JAQZBX010107501.1, forward strand.
TACTCCTGGCTAAATGACTGAAATTCTTCATTCGCCACATTGATGTAACGATAGCTCCACCACCCAATGAAAAATTTATTATTCATGTTGAAGGGTATTGAGTAAAGTGTATTGAGGATATTGCCAAAGTCGTTGCTTTTAATTCTTGGTGCAGTTCAGAATCATACTGATGAATGTTTTTCATTCCATCAGGAACTCTGTTGCCAGATCGATCTTCATAGTGCCCTGTATTGAAAATGCTTCTCCCCTGCTTAGAAACTTTCACTGGGTCCCATCTTTTATAAACCCCCAAAACTTTGGTTTGTCATTCAAAACCTGCTTTGATTGGGCTCCTGCTTAATCTTTGCTGGTCCTTTTCTGCCAATCATAACAACTAGGATTTCACATTTTCTGTTGTTTGTTAATGTCATTCTTTCCTTCTTTCTATAATCCTGCCTATCAAAACTTTACACCTTCTACAAGGCCAAGCTTGAGCCACTATATTCCATGAACTATCTCTAAAGACTTGAGCCAGAAGTGACTCCTTGTTTATCTCAACCCTTGTGGAATGACTGTCTGGTCCACTGTAAACCCTTAGATTGTGACTGTGAATTTCATGTATATTCCTAATTGACAACAAGTATTTCTTTTTTCCAGCAGGGTCTAGCATATCTAATATATATTTATTTGTATTATCCAATTTGCTTTGCCTCAATCAGGTGCTCAGTGAGTTGTCCATAGTATTATATGAAGACAGAAGGAGCTATCTAGTGTGAAAACCTAAAATCTTTCAGTAACTCCACATCACCTATAGGATATATCCATCCTCCTTAGCCTGACATGTAAGGCACGCCAAGACTTGAACCCTCCCTGTCTGTGTCTCCAGTCTCACCTCTTTCTACTTGTCTCTCCATACTTGATGCTTCAGCAAAATTGAACTGCTTGTGTTTCCTCAACACACCAAATGGGTTCCTTTTTTCATGCTTCTGCTTGTGCAGTCCTTTTCACGGAATTCCCTTTATATTTCTTCATCCTGCTAATTCCTTTTCATTCAACAGTCCTTTGTTCAGCAGACACTTCCTCCAGTTAGCCTCTCTCTCCACCATCCCACCCATTGCGCTCCCAGGTGAGAGGAGGACCCCTCCCTCTTTTTCAAGTAGTTTCAGAAGAGCCCTGTTACAGAAATGATCGCAGGGCTACTGCAATTCCCTCCTAACTGGTCTTTGTTTCCATTCTTTCTGGGCTATAGGCTAGATTAATCTTTTTATTTATTTTTTATTTTTTTTATTTTTTTGAACTGATAAAATACAAAAGTTTATTTGAAGCTCAAAGGAATTTTATTGCCAGTGTCTGACAAAAATCTGGCTCTCAATAAATGAATATGTCACTACATAAATATGTATTCAGTGAAATGTATGAAGATGAAGGAATAAAGACATTGACAATGTTTCCTGAGTGTGTTTACACCCTCTCTCTTCTGAAGTCAAGCTTGAGCTATACAGACAGCCTTAGACCAAGTGCAATTGGCAAGGAGTAAAATTCAACTGAGCTCTCTGCCCTGGACAACCCAGACCACCAACTCATTAAAACCAAAACCATCTTAACCTTCGAGCTTTGTCAAAATCAAAGTTAGGAACTGAAACAAATTTCTTAATAGTCTAGAAGGGTGAAACCTTTTAAAACAAAGTTATCTTGGTTGAACTGTCCCTACGTTCTCTATGTACAATGACTTGACTCACTGAAGAATTCATCTCATTTTCACTTCTTTTGGCCTCAGTAGGGCACAGCTACACTGATGTTTGTCTCAACTGATAGAGTGAAGAAGCCTCATCTTAATTCAGTGGGAAGCAGCTGCCAAGAGAAATGTCCTTTGAGAGAGGTAATAAGTTCATGAGTATCACCTGTGTCGTGCAAAACACTATTTGATTTTTTGAAAGTTTAAACCAATTGGAAAGAAAATATGAATTAAATATCTATCTTGTGGGTGAAAAGTTTTGCTGCAGGGTGATGGAATGCACCATCAAGGTGATAAATTTCAAACATTACCTTCCGATGACACAAGGGAATCAGCAAGCAAATGGAACAAAGGAAATTATGACCCACTGGCCAGAACGGATTTGTAACACAGGAATGCCACACTAATATCCTCAATTCTTATCTTGGAGAATAAGACTTTGGGCACATAAAAAATGTCAAAATACAGCTTTTTTTTGTATCTGAACACAGTCTGCAAAATCAGGCCAAACTGGAAATTCATGATAGAGTGGGGAAACTACTCTCAAGAGAGAAGGCAAGGTGGCTTATAGACGATTAGCCTAATGATCAACTGTGTGTGTGTGTGTGTGTGTGTGTGTGTGTGTGTGTGTATGGATGCACATATATTAGAAATTGGCCTTTTGCTCTGCCCTTCCACAAATTTCTCACCTTTCTTCCTTCCTTATTTTCAAGTTAGCATAAATTTCTCCCTTTCTTTCCTATTCTGTTTGAATCAAGAGCCTCTCCTTTGACTGTTAACAAAGCCCTTATGTTGTATTCCAAAAGAGGTTCTCTCGGCTTTTGTCTGTCAAACAGGTAGCATATGCTCAGTTTAACATAATTGCTACCAAGGGAAGGTAAGCAGACTGTAAGAATCACGAAATCATTCTCCTTCTAGCCTCATCAAGGTTTCACCTTTTAATGGAAAACGGTATTCACTTTAAGGTGGTATTATGAGAAATAGTTGTTTTTTTTTCACCCAGGGAAATAAAAATGTGGACTAAAAATAATAAGCCCTCCTAATGAAGCCTACAATACATGCCAGGGGTTGTGCTAAGTAATTTACATATGTCTTTTCATTTCTTTTTATAGCACTGCTGTAAGATAGCTACTACTGTCAATTCCATTTCATAGAGAAGGAAAATGAAGCTCAGAGAAGTCTTAGAGCTGGATCACCTAGCTAATACGTGGCAGAGCCAGGATTCGAATCCACAAAGTCAGTCTTGGTTGTCTGCTTTAACCTCTAAACTATGTTATGTTAAACTTCTCCAAAAGAGATTTCAATTAGGCAACATAAGGACTCAGAAGCCCTTGGCTTAGGTGATAATTTTTCTGATATAAACAGTCTAAAGAAAAAGGGAAATGATTCTCTTTTTGGGATAATTATAATGTAGTCTGTCGTCTCAGCAGGTTATTATATTGGTTGCTTCTTTGTGTTCTTTCTGTTACATTATGGCAAGTGGTAATAAAAATAGCAATATTCTTTTGAATTCCAGTTCTCACCTCAACACTAGTTCTATTTCCAGCCTCAGCTCTAGCTATGTGGTTGACCTTCCTCTTGAATGTATTTAGCTTCACTGTAAACTCGAACCTTTCTTGGTACCACTCACCA
>JAQZBX010107502.1:0-10646 GCA_029593785.1 Cabassous unicinctus
GCTTGTTTTAATGCCTGTGTCCATCCCCTCACTAACCTAGTTTGTTCCTCTCTCTCCCAGGGCAGTTGGGTGTGACAGTCTGCTGGATCAGATACTCCCTTCTTTCTCCCTGAGGTCACTTCAGTGCTGGCTGGGGTCTTTTTTGATATTCAAAGGAACATCAGCTGGCCAAATTCACTGAAAAGAAACAATTCTCCACCCTTCTTCAGACCCTTCATCCCTCAGGGAATGATCTTTCCCACTCAGTTGGCTCCAGTGAAATAGGGATTTTAATGAGGTTATTTGTCTTGAGGGTGGCATGTATGTGTCATTCCCAGCCACAAGGGAGAGTAACTCATGGTTTTCTTTGACCTCTTTGTCTCTCTGTCCCTCTCCCCTGGATGATGTGCAAAACTTTTCTTTTCTGCAGATCCCTAAAGCAACTCCTTCAGATATCTTTTTTCCCTTCGGTTTTTTTTTGTGTGTGTGTGAGATAATTGAGCTCTTCCTACCTACTTCAACTTCCCAGAAATCCCTCACTTCTTTCAATTCTGATTTTACTTATTTGCTTTCTCTGTCTGTCTATGTCTCTCTCTCTCTCTTTCTGTCTCTCGGCCTCTCTGCCTCTCTGTCTCTCTCTTTCTCTCTCTCTCTCTATTGCTTAGCTAAAAGTTTGTCAGCTGCATTGATCTTTTCAAAGAATCAAATTTGTTTGGTTGATATTCTCTCTTTTCCTCTCCCTGTCCCTCTCTCTCTCTGTAATTCCTTATTTCATTTACCCCTGCTCTAGTTATTGTTACTTCCTTCCTTGTGCTCACTTTGAATTTAGTTTGCAATTTTTTTTCTAAAATTTCCAATTGTGATGTTAGGATGTGATAAGATTTGAGATCTTTCATCTTTTATAATATAAGCATATAGAGTTATAAATTTCCCTCTCAACACTGCCTTTGCTGCATCCCATAAATTTTGGTATGCTGTGTTTTCTTTTTCTTCACCTGAAGACATTTCCTAATTTCCCCTGTTTTTTCTTCATTGACCCATTATGTTTGAGTGCATTGTTGTGTTTTCACATTTTTCAGTTTTTCCTTTGTAGTTGTGTTTTATCTTCATTCCATTGTGGCCAGAAAGAATACTATTAATTATTTTAATTATTTATTTTAATTTATAAATCTTGTTTTATGACCTAATAAATGATCTATCCTGGAGAATGTCTCAGTGCACTAGAGAAGAATGTGCCTTCTGCTGTTTCTGGGTGAAGAGTTCTATATGTGTCAGTTAGGTCTTGGTTTATACTATCATTCATGACTTCTATTCTTTATTGATCTTTCCTAATGTACTTTCCCTTATTGAATGTGGTATGTTGAGGTGTCCTGGAAAATGCTAAGTAAGGAAATTTTTGTGGTACATAAACTGTCACATAAAATTTTAATTCAATCATAGTGTATCTTTCTAATAAACATCTTGATTGATCCTGTTCAGGAAGTCCCTTGAATACCTAAGAAAACTGGAAATTTTTTAGAGATTACCCCATAAAATGTTATAAGAGCTATGGCTGTGTAGGGTTCACCTATGGCAGATATACTAAATTTAATTCATTTTAATCATAAAATCTTAGCATATTTTGTCCTTTATTATTTATTCAAAGCTTCTTAGATTAATATTGATATGTTCATTGTATAGGTGACTTGATTATAGCAAATCATTTTACACAATTGCTGAAAGTTCTAGAATTCTGCTGTTATATTTCAATGCTCTGTCCACTGATATATTAACTTGTGTGTTTGAAATGTGGAAAGAAAATTTCTTTTACCTGTTCCCTTTGTTTTTACTCTGGTTTAATATGAAAAGAACTGATAGAATTCTTTTGTAAATTAAAAAAATGTCCTGATGTTATTGGAAATTACATGAGACCAACCAATGTTTTAACACCCCTGTCCCCCTTCACATTTTGCAAGGAATGGCATCAGCACTTGAACCACTACCTTGTCACTGTCCTGTGATTCACTGCTGAGAAACTATGCATGGCCAAGAAAATTATATGCAAAACAAATTCAATTTTCCTTTGAGTCACAATATCATTCACCCTTGTCATAGTGAAATTAACTCTAACTGCTTTCAAGATTTTCTTTTTGCCTTTGATTTTCTTCAGTTTGAATATGATATACCTAGAGGTTTTTTATGATATGTATATATGCATACATATGTTTTAATGTTTATCATAATGGGTGTTCTCTGAGCTTCCAAGATAAGTGGTTTGGCATCTGTCAATAATTATGGGAACTTTTCAGGCATTAATGTTTCAAGTATTCTTCTCTACCTTTCTCTCTTTCACCTTCTGGTCTTTCTATTAAAGTGTTGTATTGCCTATGATTTTCTTTAGATTCTTTCTTAGAATTGCCCCATCTGTCTGCTTCTCTCCATTTCTCTGCTTACGTTATCCATCTGTTTTTGAATGTTGCCCACTTTTTCCATTATAGTTATGGCATACTAGTCACAGTTACTTCAAATTATCATCTGATAAATTCAACAACTCTGCCATATCTATGTTTAGATCTGATGCTTACACTGATCTTTATGCTGTGTTTTGCCTTTAGCTTGCTTTGTGATTTATTGTTCAAGAACAGATATGCTGTGTCAAGTAATTGAATTTGAGTTAAAGAGACCATTAGCTTGAGATATATTTATTTGTCTAGGAGTTAAGCTGTGTTTTCTGTTTCCTGTAGAGATAACTTCCATTGGCTAAAATTTCCTCTGGTCTTCTATTTGTGTCTCCCGTATTGTGTTTGTATTTCCTTAGAGACTTCTTCTAAATTTCAGTCTGAGTATTGCAATTATTTTGAATGTAACCCTCTCTTGTTATACAGGAACCATATTGATGTATTGGTTAGATGTCTGTGTGGGATTACATTATATATTTCCATGATAAGGTCTGAATCTTTTAGTGAGCTTGTATCCCTGGGCTGCGACTTTCACAAGTGATCCTCACCATTTTCTTTTCAACCATTAGTTGAAACAGAAAGGCAAGAGTAGGCTGGAGTTTGTCATGTCCCTTCCCTAAGGTCAATTTAACTATAGTAAAATCCAGTCTGGCAAAATAGTCTCAATGGAAGGAAGACATATTTTAAGGAGAACATAATGCTTTGTGATATTTAAAATTGCTACTTTCCCCCACCCCCTCAGGGAGACAAAAGAGTATAATTCTGTGAACGTTACAGTAAGAAGCTGATGTGGCTTCTACAGGTAAAATTCATGAACATGTGAGGGTCCGCCTAAGGCTGGATCTTCAGTGCTTTTTATCTATCAAAATAGTCTATACTCAATCTTCTGCAATTAAGTATATCGATTATTCAGAATATGGAAGTATATAAGTAAGTAATGAGGCCTTTGAGCAATGCTTGTAATGTATGTTTTTTCAATGATATGTGAACCTGCCTCACACTATGACCTGTGAAAAATTTTCAATTGGTGTTTAATATGGCAAGGAGTTCTGTGTTCTCAGCTATTGGCTGATTGAGGGCAGAATAATAAGAAATTAAGACATGCACACTCCTAAGTTTTACTAATACAAGAAATGGCACCTGATAGCCTGAAAGGAAAGCAGAAAATAATATAGAAATAATAAAGAAAATGACAACCCCACTAAAAAGATTGACCCATTTCAGTGAGGTGCAAGCATTATTGGGTCCCTCGAATAACAGAGAAATTTCTTGAAAATCTGGGGACATTTTGTTGCAATGGAAAAAAAGTTGATAATTTGTCTTTGATTGATTAGAAATGATTTTGATTTTTCAACAAATGGATTTTTTTGATGCATATTAATAAAGCATACAATTCATCCAACATGTACAATCACGCTATGGCAAAATACTCACTCACACACTCCCTAGAAGCCTGCCCCAGGTGCGCCCTGGCCCGAATGCTCCCCATTATCAACCAAATGGGATTGAAGCCCCTTTTCAATAATGGCCATGCCATTAGGTGTGAACTGATATGCTTTGATTTGCATTACCGAATTTGCTAGTAATATTGGGCATTTTTTAATGGTGCTTTATTGCTATTTGTATTTCTTCTTTAGAAAAATGCCTATTCAAGTCTACTGCCCATTTTAATTTATTTTGGCTTTTTATTGTTGATCTATGGGATCTTTTCTTTTTCATGAACATTAAACCCTTGTTGGATGTGTAATTTACAAACATTTTCTCCCATTGAGTAGGTTGATTTTCACCTTCTTCACAAAGTCCTAAATGTACCAAAGTGTTTTCTTTAGAAGGAGACCCATTTATCTATTTTTCTTTTGTTGCTTGTGGTTTGGGTGTAAGTTTTAAGAGACAAACACATAATCACAAGATCTTGAAGATAGTTCCTTACATTATCTTCTAGGAGTTTAATGGTCCTGGGTTTTATGTTTAGATTTTTGATACATTAGGGGTTGATTCTTCTGCAGGGTGTAAGAATGTGACCCTCTTTCATTCTTTTGGTTAGGGATATCCAGTATTCCAAAGACCATTGTTAAATAGATTGTTCTGTCCCAGTAAAGTGGACTTTGTAGGCTTATCAATACTCAGTTGACCATAAAGTTGAGGACCTATTTCTCAATGCTCAATTTGATTCCATTCATCAATGTGTGTATCCTTATAACAATACTGTGCTGTTTTTACCACTGTAGGTTTGTAATACACTTCAACATCAGGAAGCATGAGTCCTCCAACTTCACTCTTTCTGTATAGGATGTTTATGGTTATTCAGGGCTACTGTCCCTTCCAAATAAGTTTGTTAATTGACTTCTCTATTTCTGTAATTTAGGCTATTGTAATTTAGATTGGAATTGCATTGAATCTATAAATCAGTTTGGGTAGCATTGACATCTTTATGGTATTTAACCATCTAATACATGAACATAGACTATCTTTCCATGTGTTTAGGTATTGTTTGAGTTCTTTTCACATTGCTTTTTATCATCAGTACTTGAGGACTACTAACATGGGAAAGGGCAAGAGAAATTTCCAGAATATGTTCTGCTTAAGAAAATAATTTTAAAGAGCACCATTGCTTCTTTTGAAGAATCACAGAGATTAGTAAGATCATCAGTGTTCTGGAGCCAATTAACACAAACTCTGGCAACAAGAACAGTATTCAATATGAGAGATTATTTTTCACCCAAAATTATATAACAAAAGTAGTTTCTGGAATTGTGGGGACATGGTGACAGATTAGACAGAGAAGGGTCAGTTCTCACAAAAACAATGGAGAAACAGCCGAAGGCTGCCTGAGGGACCTGCTTTGAGGGCCAGGAGACCAGGACAGTGCTTCACCATTCCCAGGAGGTTGAGAGACAGAGAGATGAAGAAGGCAAAACAACAAACTGTGAGTTACTAAACCTCCTAGCAACTGGGAAGGGCTCCCCTCCCTCACCCATCAGACATTGAGTGGAGATAAAAACCCTGCTCATTTCAGCTGACTGAAAGGGGAGCAGATGTCTTCCTCCCTGACAGCTGTTATAAGAGAATAGGGAGGCAGAGTTGAGTGGGTATTTCTTCAGTGAATTCTGCCCACAGAGTGCACTTTGAATTTTGACTTTTGCCAGACAAAAACAAAAGAAAACATAGTTAAACCTGGAAAGGTGTGCCAATGAGAGCCACCTGCTGGCTGGTCTGGAAATTATATGGACAGAAGCTGCTTTTAGAGCTTTCTTTACCCTACCAGTGGAAGAAAGTCTGCAACACATTAGTGAGTTTCTGGTATGATTTGGGTAACTTAAGCCGGGCAATTTTAAAGACTTAAGTTGAACCAAATATCAAAGAACTGTGAAAAAATAATAACAATAGGCAAGAAAGAGAAATTGGCCATCAAAGTAAATTTACCAACATATCAGATGTCTAGACGTCAGCAAAAAATTATAAGCCATACTAGGAAACAGGAAGAGATGGACCAGTCAAAGGAACAAAACAAATATCCTTAAGAGATAAAGGATATGAGACAATTAATCAACAATAATCACACAACTCTCCTAAATCATTTTAAAGAATTGAAAGAAAATATGACTAAATACATAAATGATATTAAGAAGACAGTAGGTGAGCATAAAGAACAATTTGAAATTCCTCAAAGAAAAGTAATTGATCTTATGAGAATGAAAGACATGATGGATGAGATTAAAAATACATTAGAGGTACATAAGAACAGATTTGAAATGCTTCAAGACAGAATTAGTGGCTTTGAAGACAGAACATCTGAACTGGAAAAGACAGAAGGACAGAAAGTGAAGAGAAAGGGGAAAATGGAACAAGGTCTCAAGGAATTGAATGACAATGCAAATGCAAAAAACATATGCATTAACAGTGTCCCAGAAGGAGAAGAGAATGGAAAAGGGGCAGAATAAATATATGATGAAATAATCATTGAAAACTTCCCTACCCTTATGAAAGACATAAATATCAATACCCAAGGACAATGTACCCAAACAGAATAAACATGAACAGACCTACTCTGAGACACCTACTATTCAGAATGAGACAAATTAGTGATAAAGAGAAGATTTTGAAAGCAGCATAAGACAAGCAAAGCATCACATACAAGGGAAACTCGATAAGATTAAGTGCTGACCTCTCATCAAAAATCATGTAGGAGTGAAGGAAGTGGTACAATGTATTTAAGGTATTGCTTTGGAGTCTATGTTCCTGAGAGTTACAGAGTTGGATTCAGTTATGGCTTCTCTACACATGGCTCATCAGTCCCTTCTACTTGAACCTATACTTGGTGCTGGAATTGGTAGGTGTACACCCAAGAAACCTGAATCATTGTGCTGTCTATGTGCCAGCTGGGCCTTGAGCCTCAGTGGAGATGCACCACCTACTCTCCAGTTCATTGGACTCACCCAGGACAACTAAAAAGGAGATGGGGATGGACAACGACCACACCAAGGAAACAAGAGAGCCTACAACTGCAAGCAAGAGAGTCCCATCCATCAGCTGTATGAGATTGAAGCCCGCTCTCAATTAGGAGTGGAGTGGACATCACCATCCCAGAATCCTCAGGATTGGGGAATGAACTATGGACTAGAGTGGACTTACTGGTATTCTACTATAGACTTATTGTGGAGACAGTGGCCATTGGAGATGAAGTCTGAGAGAGGAGAAAAGAGGTGTAATATGGGGGCTTTTCTGGGACTCAGAGTTAATTCTGAATGACATTGCAATGACAGAGAGGCCATTATATATCTTTCCATAGCCTGAAGAACAATGTAGGACAGAGTGTAAACTACAATTTGAACTATGGTACATGCTCAGTGACAATGCCCAAGGATGCGTTTATCAATTGCAATCAATGTGCCACACTAATGAAGGATGTTTATGTGGGAGGATGTGGGAGGTGTGGGGAGTGGAGCATGTGTTAATCCCTATATTTTTTGTGTAATATTTATGTAATCTAAGTGTCTTTAAAAAAAAAATTTTTTTTTAAATCTCCCAAAGGAGAAAAGCCTGAGACCAGATGGCTTCACAGGTGAATTTTCCCAAACATTCAAAGATGATCTCATATCAATCTTTATCAAGTTCTTCCAAGAGGCTGAACAGGAAAGAAGGCTACCAAACTCATTCTATGAAGCCAGCATCACCCTAACACCAAAACCAGATAAAGATATTATGAAAAAAGAAAATTACAGACCAATATGTCAATGAATATAAATGCAAAAATCCTCAACAAAATACTTCCAGAGAGAATCCAAAAATACATTAAAATAATTATATACCATGATCAAGTGGGTTTTATCCCAGGTATGCAATAGTGGTTCAACACAAGAAAATCAATTAATATTAAACCATATTGATAAATTGAAAAAGAAAAATCACATGATCCTCTCAATTGATGCAGCAAAGGCATTTGACAAAATACAGCACCCTTTCTTGATTTGAAAACACTCCAAAAGATAGGAATAGAAGAAACCTTTCTCAAAATGGTGGCATACATATATGAAAAACCTACAGCTAGAATTGTACTCAGTGGTAAAAACTGAAAGCTTTCCCACTGAGATCAGGAACAAGACAAGTATGCTGACTGTCACCATTATTATTCAATATTGTGCATGAAGTTCTAGGGAGATAAACTAGACTAGACAAAGAAATAAAGAGTACTCAAATATGAAAAGAAGAAGTAAAATTTTATTCACTGATGACATGATCTTATATCTAGAAAATCCTGAAAAATCCACAACAAAGCTACTAGAATTAACAGATAAATTCACAAAGTGGCCAGATACAAGGTTAATATGCAAAAATCAATAGCATTTCTACACACTACTGATGTGTAATCTGAGGAAGAGATCAGAATAAAATTTCCATTTATTATAGAGACTAAAACATTCAAATATACAGGAATAAACTTAACCAAGGACATAAAAGACCTATATTCAGAAAACTACAAAATATTGCTAAAAGAAAATGAAGGTGACTTAAATATATGGAAGGACAGTCCGTGTTCATGGATTGGAAGACTAAATATTATTAAGATGTCAATTCTATCCAAACTGATTTACAGATTCAATTTAAGCCCAATGGAAATCACAACAGCCTTTTTGCAGAAATCAAAAAGCCAATAATCAAATTTATTTGGAAAGGTAAGGGGCCCCAAATAGCCAAAAATGTCTTTAAAAAGAAGAGTGAGTTTGGAGTACTCTCACTTCCTGACATAAAGCATATTATTTAGCTAAGGAGGTAAAACCAGCATGGTACTGGCATAAGAACTGATTGACCAATGGAAGTGAATTGAGAACTCAGAAATTGACCCTCACATCTACAGTCAGTCAAGCGATTTTTAACAAGACTGTTAAGCCCACACAGCTGTGCCAGAACAGTCTAGTCAACAAATGGTATTTAGAGAAATGGATAGTCATATTCCAAAAAAAAGAAAGAGGACCCTTATCCCACAACTTATATAAAAATTAACTCAAAATGGATCGAGGACTTAAGTATAAAAACAAAAAAACAAAAACTCCTAGAATAAAATGTAGGAAAACATCTTCAAGATCTTGTGTTAGGTGGTAGTTTCTTAAAACTTACACAAAAAACATGAGCAACAAAAAAAAAAATAGATAAATGGGACTTCCTAAAACTTCAACACTTTGGTACCTCAAAGGAATTTGTCAAAAATGTGAAAAGGCAGCTAACTCATTAAGAGGAAATATTTGGCAATCACATGTCTGATAAGGGTTTAATACCCATGATATATAAAGAGATCATACAATTCACCAATAAAAAAGACAAAGTATCTGATTTTAAAATGTGCAAAAGACTTGAATAGACATTTGTCCAAAGAAGAAATACAAATGGCAAAAATACACATGAAGAAATGCTCAACATCACTCATGATTAGGGAAATGCAAATCAAAACTACAATGAGATATCATTTCACACCTATTAGATTGGCCACTATTAAAAAGACAGAGAACTACAAGTGTTGGAAAAGATGTGGTAAGATAGGAACACTTATTCACTGTTGGTGGGAATGTAGAATGGTACAGAAACGATGGAGGACAGTTCGGCAGTTCCTAAAGAAGTTGAATATAGAGTTGCCATCATACCCGGCAATACCATTGCTAGATATATACCCAGAAGAAATGAGAGTCGTGAAATGAAAAGATATCTGCACACTGATGTTCATAGCAGCGTTATTCACGATAACCAAAGCTGGAAATAACCCAGGTGTCCATCAACTAAAGAGTGGATAGACACATTGTGGAGTATTCACACAATGGAATATTATGCAGCACTAAGAAGAAATGAAATTGTGAAACATATGACAACATGGGCGAACCTGGAGGACATTATGTTGAGTAAAGCAAGCCTAAAACAAAAGGACAAATACTGTATGATTGTCCTGTTGTGAACTAAGTATATTATGTGAAATATAAATATATTATGTGAAATATGAATATGAGTAGAATTGCATATATAAGACCTTTTTTCTTTGAAGCTGAACAAATGTAGGTTACTAGTTCAAATTACTATCAGACAAAGTTACCCAAAACATTATACTAAGTGAAGGATACCAGACACACAGTACTCCATATTGTATAATTCCATTTATATAAAATATAAATATAAATAAATTTATAAAGATGAAAGTAAATTTGTGGTTATGTAGATCTGAGGAAGGAATGCTAAGTGGTATAGAGTCTTCCTTTTTGGAATAATGAAATTTTTCTAAAATTTTTGAGATGATGAATGTACAACATTGTGATAATACTAAAAACCATTCATTATACACTTTGATTAGAATAGCCAGAAACAGCAGTTAGGTACAGTGGGGGAAGCATAGAGAGACTGAGAGTTGAGGAATTTTGTTTGTTTGTTTTTTGTTTATTAGAATTATTGAGATACAGAAAATGTTCTAATGATTGAAGAGATATATGCACAACTATGATTATAGCAAATATCATTGATTGCACACTTTGGATGAATTGTGTGTTTGTTAATATGTATCAAGAAAATTGATTTGATTTTAAAAATTTAAAAAGTAGTTGCTTTCATCTGGCAGCAACTGGAGTACACCTTCATCCTTCCAGGACATCGGATAATTTTGTAAATACAAAATTACCTATATTAAATATTTTGCTGCTGAAAATTCAGGCAACATTTTCTGCCTTTAATACTGATTCTAAGGAATACAATAAG
>JAQZBX010107503.1:0-10668 GCA_029593785.1 Cabassous unicinctus
TTTTTTTTTCCAATCATGTTGCCAGTTGGCACTTGTTATTAATCCCTTGTTGCTAGGGAGGCTCATCCCCAGGAGTCATGTCCCACGTTGGGGGGAAGGTAATGCATTCAAATGCTGAGTTTGGCTTAGAGAGAGGCCACATTTGAGCAACAAGGAGGCTCTCAGATGGCAACCCTTAGGCACCCCCATAGTATTTTTAATTTAAATGTATTCCCCACATTTCTCCTAAAAGTCCAGATTTCCAGCCTCAGTTGAAAAATTGGAATCCCTGGACCCTCATTCTTGCCTAGAGAGGAGAATGGCTAACCTGTGGGACAGGGCGGCGGGCCACATTCCCAAGGTGACCAGCTCAGCTCAGCCCTCACCTGAGTGGCCCCCAGGCATCGGAATTTATATTCCTAGCACCCGACTCCAAGAAGTGAATTTCCACTCCGACAACTGCTATGGTACAAAGCTAGTGAAGCCTGGAACTTTTCTACCTTCTCCTCTTCTCTATCCAAAAAAGCTCATTAAAAGGCTTTCTCAGACAAAGCCACCTGGCATGGTCTCTAACTTCCCTGGACCGTGAAGCTGTTAAACACGCGTGGCGGCAGAGAAAGACGGAAACTCAACACCAGCCTGATACGAATAAATACACACAAGTCCATCTGGCTTTCACTTAGTTAATTCAAGATTGTCTCATCTTTTAACTTGGAGATCCCCACCAAAACGAAAATAACAGACTGACAAAATGTTATGAAGTTGTCTGTCACATGCCACAGGGCAGAGGTTTCTATTACCTGCCTCAGATTAGCCAAATGAAGATCAATGTATCTATAAAATGCAATGAAATGTTAATGCAAACCTTAAAAAAGATAAAATGCTTTTTATGTCTGTCTTAGGAAAACCTAATAAAGAATTAACCATCCACAACATCGTGGAATTTCACTCAAAGCTTTACTTTATGTCAGGACTTCTTAGACCATTAACTTCTAACAGACAGGCCTCCCCTTCCCCAGCTTTGGGACACGTGGCTGTGATCACACACTGTGCTAAGCCATTAAAATCGGACTCCCGCTTTCCATCAGAACTTCAGTTATGAACTCCAACTGATGCAGCCGCACAAAAGGCAAATCTCCAGCATGAACATGGAATGTAAAGGTTTGCAGCTCAAAGTTGCCAGTAATGTTCCTTTGTGCAGGCCTCTGAGAGCCAGAGGAAGCCTGAGATTGAACTCTCGCCCGCATCTGCCCACCACGACTGGCAGAAAGTGGGAGGAGGGATTGAAAAGCAGGCAAACGATATTCGTAAGGCTCCAGAGGTGCACTGATACATTCAGAGCAGCTGAGGGGAGTTCTGCAGTCCCTGAGGAAGAGTGCCCAACCTCTCCCGGGGGAACGAATGACAAGTAACCACCCTCCGTCCTGACAGCAACGCATATGTCTTCCTTCCAACAGGGCAAGTGCCACACGAAGGCTGACTTCCCAACTGCAGTGCACATACCAAATGATTTTAGGTGGTACCTGGATGAATATTCTAAGACTTTTAGTAATATGTATCGTAATGTGCATTTAAAAATATGTAACTAGTACATTGAGGCAGAAACTCCCAGATGCCCTTCATTATCCATCTTTTTTTCTTCCGCCTTCTTTTGTATCAACAGAATCCTCAAATACTAACTGGGCACATGGCCTCCCAGAAGAGACTACGTATCCCAGCTTCCCTTGCAGCGAGGTGTGACCATGTGACTAAGTTCTAGCCAATGGAATTTGAGCAGAAGCAACAAAAAGACGAGGGTACATCCTCCGGGGCCTCTCTGTGCCGTACGTTGGCTGGAGTGTGAACAGGGAGGCAGCCTTCTTGGACCATGTGAGGGAACAAAGGGATGGCAGAAGAAGATGAAAGAGGCACAGGTCGCTGGCTCTACACCAGTGCTGGGCTGCTTCTACCTGGACTCTTAGCTAAGAGGGAAGGAAATGTCCATACTTCTTTAAGCCACCGTAACATTTGGCTCACTTGAGGCCTCCTGACTGCAGGCAACCCATGGTCTTTCTAGGCGCACGATTTCACGGATATGACTGCTCAGGGTGGAGAAAACTTACTAACAAGAGAGTAAAATGGCTTGATTTAGAGAAAACTAGAGAAAACACTGCCCTCAGATTAGCACATGGGCCGTTCCGGGCTTACTCGGCACAACCTGGGAATGCCTTCCTTTTGTGAAAGGGTTCCAAAAAGCTGCTGCACACACACACTTTTCCATAAACAGTGGCATCAGCAAAATTGCAACCCCAAGTGCTATACTTTCAGAGGTCAAAAGTTTTCTCACAACATCCCTACGTATCAGTGTTGATGTCTTTTAACTTTTCAACAGAAAGAGACGGCCTGCATTTTTAGGTCATGCAGCCACAGCATCGTTCCAGAACGATTTTGGAGCTATGCAGACATTGCACAGCAGGTCTTACCTACATGAGAACAGAAGTCAAGGCAACTAGGCAATCTCATGACAATGAGTGAGGACAGAAACATGAAGATGGAATACAAGGGAGAAAACAACAGCTTATTGGATGTTTTTGGGGTGCAGAAATTCTCCCTGCCCCCAATAGCCTCTTGCAGGGGTCGCAGTGCCTGCAACTCCACCTCCAGACTCTGCTGGGTTTAGCAGTGTCCTCTCCAGCCTTTCCAAAATGCAAATACACAAAGTTCTTTTAAAGTCTGCTACCGTTTGGGTTAACAGACGACTCCCTCATCCACAAGAAAGACGTGGAAAGCCATGAGCAGTGAGAATTTAGAGGAAAGAAGGAACCCCCGAAAGATGGGGAGGTCAGTCACAGTTCTCAGAACAGAGCTGCTGGGAAAAGCCGCAGGGCCCAGGGGGAAGACGGACAGACAAAAACAGAGGCAGGAG
Organism: Cabassous unicinctus; assembly: GCA_029593785.1. Taxonomy (NCBI): domain Eukaryota; kingdom Metazoa; phylum Chordata; class Mammalia; order Cingulata; family Chlamyphoridae; genus Cabassous; species Cabassous unicinctus. The sequence continues at coordinate 2,885 of JAQZBX010107503.1, forward strand.
CCAAACCATCACTAGAAGGAAGAGAAATGTATTCCCACCACCCAGGAGGCCCCATAGGCTGAAGCTGGTGGCCTCTGGAATCTTTCTGACATGTCACTGTCCTCTATCCACAGGTCCCAGGATGGAGAGCCCACACTCCCAGCCAAGCTCATCAATGCTGTGCTAGGAACTTGTTGACAGTTGTGCACTGGCAGCATCAGAAAGGGAAAGTTAAAATATGCCATTACCCTCTCTGAAGGTTCTGGGATTCTCAGAGTCACATGGCCCAGACTCTGGATTCAGGAGAACTGATTCTAATCCAGCTTTGCCACGTGCTCATTGTGTATTATGTACTAGTAATCTCTTCCCACGATAATGCTGTGAACAAACAGCCCCCAAAACTCAATAGTTCCAAACAGTAAGCCTTTATTTAGCTCACGGGTCTGCCGTTTGATGATTTAGCCTGGGCTCAGGCTGAGCTTGGCTGGAGTGGGTGCAGGAGGGCGGCTGGCTGTTGGCTGATCTAGAATGGCCTCAGCTGAGATGACGTGGCTCGGCTCAGTGGCTCAGTCAGGTTCTTAAGATGACTGCAGAGAGCAGAATGCACAGAGGATGCAGGCAAGGGCCTGGGAGCCGAGGTTCAGCACTGTACTGCCACCAGTGCAAGCCGCAAGGCCCACCAGATTCAAGGGGTCGGAAAAGATCCTGCTTCCTCAGTGGAGGAGTTAGGCCAGAAAGCACGTGACCTTGGGCAACCAGGCACCCGGGTCACTGGGAGGGCACAGTAAGAGGACCCACAGAAGACATCATTAGTACAGAGCCGAGTGCATCGTCATCATCATCTCAGAAACTCTGAGGAAGCTTCCATCACAGAAGCTCCTGACTACAGGCACAGCAGATGCTGTCTTCAAGTAGCTCAAGGGACGAGGCTCAGCCAGGGCAGTGGCGAGGTCCATGGGCTCTGGATCCACCCTGCTGGGGTTCAAGTCCCAGCCTGGCCCCCACCAGCTGTGTGACCTTGGGCAAATTACATCCTCTCTCTGTTGTGTCTTCATTTCCTCATCTGTAAAATGGGCTGATGGTAGCTCCCACCTCCTGGAGTTGCTGTGAGGATGAGATGAGTTAATTCACCTGAAGTGCTCTGGGACAGGTACACACTGAGCACTCCATCCACGAAAGTTCTAACCAATGCTTCCCCTTGTTGGGGCAGTGCTTCAGAGTGCTTCATCCTGGGTTGGGGCGAGGGGGTTATGGCATCTCTGGGCCAGGCACAGATGAGTGTCACTTCTCTTGAACCACACCTGGGGTCCAGGTGCTGTCTGATGCCTATGGGGGGACTGACTCAGCTTCCCCACAGTTCCTGGCACTGGCGGGACATCAGGCTGTTGGGTGGTGATGAGAGATACAAAGAAAAAGGAGCAGGCTAAGAGGAAGGGCAAGGCTGGGGTAGGAAGGAGGCCTATTTTAGGAGGGCTGGCCAGTGAGGAACTCTCTGAGAAGGTGACATTAGAGCAAAGATCAGAAGAAAGTGAGGGAGCAAGCCATGTGCTACCCGGGGAGAGTGCTCTAGGCAAAAGAAGAGCTGTGCAAAGGCCCTGAGGTGGGAATGAGCCTGGGGAGTTGGAGGGGCAGCCAAAAGGCCCATGAACGGGACTGTAGCTTTTGCTCTGGGCAAGACAGAAAGCCAGTGGGGAGGTGATAGTAGGGCAATGTCATGATCCGATTTACAATTTACAAGAACTGCTCGAGTGGCCAGGTGGTGAGCAGACTGTGGGAGCAGGGATGGAATCAGGGAGGCCCAGGAAGGGCCCACTGCCCTCACCCCAGGGGCAGAAGCAGGGCTTGACTGGGGCAAGAAGTGGTTGGATTCTGGACAGATTTTGGAAGCAGAGCCAGTGGGATGTGCCGATGGATTGGACAAGCTGTGTCTGACTGTGACTGAGATTGTGACTTGGCTGTGGAAGTCAGGGAGACACAAAGGTTTGGGTCTGCACACCTGGGTGAGGGAAGGTGCCATTTTCAGAGATGGGAAAGACCAAAGAGGTGTAGATTGTGGAGGTGAGAAAGTCAAAGCTGTGCTCAGGACTTGAGGCACCTTCTAGAAGTCTGCGAGGAGCTCCTGAGCAGGCAGTAGGACGCCTGGCTCTGCCGTGCAATGGGGGCGAGGGCCCCTGGAGAAATGAGAAGGCATCGGCAGAGAGTTGGTACTGAAGCTGCGCAGTCACAGGAGATGGCCTGGAGGATGGGGTTCTGGGTCACTCCACATTCTGGGGCTCAGGGAGAGGACAGGGAGCTGCAAAGGACAGCCAGGGAGGCAGGAAGACACCAGGAGAGAGCCATGTCCCAGAGCCTGGGAAGGTGACTCGGGCTGGGGAATGCCAGAGAGTTGATGAGGCGAGGTCTCAGGTGGCCACGGGCCAGGGGTGACCTTGACAAGTCGTTGAAGCAGCATGGGGGAGAGGAATAAGGCCCGAAGGAAGTGGGTTCAAGAGAGAATGAGCTCAAAGGAATGGAGGCCATGAGCAGAGGCAGCACTTGAGAGGAATGTTTCCTATGACAGGGAGTAGAAAAATTAGGGCCGTAGCTGGTGGGGGTGGAAGACGAGGGAGGCAAGGGTAATGGGAGCACGTTTGCTGGTGGAACAGTGAAGAGGAGAGAGACCTTCTGGCATGAAGGCGCTCGCAGGTGGCAGCGCAGGGGTCCAGTGCAGGAGCTTTCCTGCCCCCTCCTCCTTCCAGTAGTGGCATTACTGGGTCAAATAGCACTCAGGTAATTCCCAAAGTTCTGTCCTTTCTGTCTTGCTTTGTCCAACCAATGCTGTGGGCAAGGCAAGCATGTCTGTTCCGGTTATCTGCTGCATAGAACCACGATTCTCTCATGTCTCGTGCAGATTCAGTGGGTCGGACTCAGAAGGCATGGGCTGTCTGCTCCGGGGTGATGAAGGCCCCAGGGCCAGGTGGACTCTAAGCCTGGAGGCTTGAAGCTCTTTCCCTCAGGAGCCTGGTGCCTGGGTTGGGGGGCTGGGAGGCTGGATGGGCTGTACAGCAACGTACCCACATGTGGCCCCTCCACGTGGCTTCCCCACAGCATGGCAGATGGGCTCTGAGAGAGATTCAGATGGAATGTTCCAGAACATGTGAGAATGACCCAGCCTCAGAAGTCACAAAGCCCTTCCACCGTGACAGCTCAGAGCAGCCTTCAAGGGGAGGGGGAGGAGACCCCAAACCTCTCATAGGAGGCGTGTCAACAGACTGCGACCAGTTTTCAGAAGTTCTGAAATATCTTTTACTACAAATTGACTAAATAAAGTAACACAAGGGAAACATACCCTCTTATATGAAAAAAGCAATTGTGAGTAAATAGGGAGTCAGGCGGGTTTTGCAAACAGAATGAGGGAAGGAGGCCCCTCACATTGCTTTCTGTCCATGTCTGCACTGGATCAGCGACAGGCTCAAGGGAGGGCCAGCCCGAGCGGTCCAGCTGGGAGCCACAGCACAGCGCACCCTGCCTCAAAAGCATCAGATCCTTGGCCCTGGCTTAACTGGTGCCATAAATATCCACTGCCTTGGCTTGCTCGGCCTCCAACCCCAGACACTTGCCAACAGCGCCTCACTTTTCCTGAGGGGCCGCTTCAGTCCACATGGTTTGGTTGGGCCTGTGACCTAGCCATGGCCAGTCAGCACTGCCTAAACTTCCAGCCACAGTGCTGGGCTCAGCGGGGAGTTCCGGACCCAAAGAAATGCAACCCTGTGACTTCTGCTGAAACGACTGGGAAAGAGAAGGCCTCTTTCCTTCACTAGCTAGGACAGCCTGGATCTGACCTGCCCCAGCAGCCTGAGGTAGAGGCCAACAGAGAGGGAAGGGATGGGGGCAGAGCAAGTCCTGATGTTCTCGCTTGAGCCCCTAGAGCCAAGCATGTCGCCCCTGCATGCTTCAGTTTTGTGAGCCAATGGCCTTCTTTCTTCAAGCCAGTTTCGAGGTTTGTGTCATTTGCAAACAGGAGATTCCTGGCTGCTACATCGACTGCCTCATCACAGTCACCTTCTAGACCCTGTCCTCACAGCATCAGCCAATGCCGTCCAAAAGAAATTCATGACGTCTTCCCCGGCTGCAGGCCGCCAGGTCCAAACCCAGAGAAGCAGAAGCATTTCACATTTGCTCCAGGTCGTCACCCTTTCAAGCTAACACCTAAGATCCCCCTCCCATCCACTCTGTCCCTGCAATTTAAAAAATAAAATGGGGAATGAAAGTGTTTCTAAGCAACAAATTACATACGTAATGGGGGAGAGGGAGGAGAATTAGAAGGTTTAATCTAGTTAGAAACTATTTCCATTTCTTCCTGAAGTTGCCACCTGCATGAAATCTCTACAGGAGAATGAAACAAAGGTTGAGCTATTTTAATTCTTCTCTGATACCTTGGCAATAAATGCACCCTGGAAATTCTTGAACGGTTATACTCAGCATAGGCAAATGATTGAAACTACACCGATAAAATGATTTCTCGTCTATAAAAAACATTATGGCTTTGGATTCCGTATTAGTTTTCTATTTCTGTTTACAAATTACTACACATTTACCTTCTTCAAGACAGCACATGTTTATTATCTCACAGTTACCACTGGTCAGAAGTCTGAGCATGACTTGAAAAGATGCTCAACACAATTAGCCATCCAGGAAATGCAGATCAAAACCACAGTGAAATACCATTTCACACCCAGTAAAATAGCTGCTATTTAAAAAAACAAAAAACTGAAAATAAAAAGTGTTGGAGAGGGTGTGCAGAAACAGGAACACTCCTTCCTTGCTGGTGGCAGTGTAAAATGGTGCAGCTGCGGTGGAAGACAGTTTGGTGGTTCCTCAGGAAGCGAAGTACAGAGCTGCCATAAGACCCGGCAGTCCCACTACTAGGTATATACCCAAAAGAACCAAAAAAGGGACTCGAACAGATATTTGCACACCAATGTTCTTAGCGGCATTATACACAATTGCCAAAAGATGGAAGCCACCAAAGTGCCCATCAATTGATGAACAGGTAAATAAAATGTGGTATATATGGACAATGGAATATTAGTCAGCCATAAAAAGGAATGAAGTCCAGATACATGTGACAACATGCATGAACCTTGAAGACCTCATGCTGAGTGCAATAAGCCAAACACAAAAGAACAAATATTGGATGATCTCACTGATTTTAAACAGCTAAAATAAGCAAACTCATAGACTCAGAATCGAGAATACAGGTCACCAGAGGGTGGGTGGGGACAGGCAACGGCAGCTATGGCTTGAAATGTGCAGGGCTCCTCTTTGGTAAAGGCTGGTGGTGGCGGCAGCACAGCATCGTGAGTGCAGCCAACAGGACTGAAATGCGCATCTGAGCACGGCTGAAAGAGGAACTGGTAGATGGTCTATACGGTAACAGCAGGAACATTTTTTACAAATATATACATGGAACTGCATCACACCGTGAACCCCAAGTTAAACCATGGACTTTAACTAATAGCACAATTATAAAAATGTGCTTTCATCAGTTGTAGCAAATGCTCCACGCCAATGCAAGGTGGTGGTGGGGTGGGGTGTGGGAATCCTGGATTTTATGCATGATTGTTCTGTGAGCCCACAACTTCTCTAATAAAGGAGAAAAATAAGAAAAAGAGCCCAGCCCAGCTGAGTTCACCCTTGGGATTATGCCCTGAACATACTTGTCCAGACTTCTGACTGGCAGAACTGAGAGATAATAAATGGGTATTGTCTTAAAAAAAAGAAAAAAAAAAAAAAAGACGATGAAGAAGAAAAAGTCTGGACATGACATGGCAGGTTCTCTGCTTAGATTCTCACAAGGACAAAGTCAAGGTGTCCACTGAGCTGTGCTTTCACCTGGAGCTCAGGATCCTCTCAAGCTCACTCAGATTGCTACCAGAAGCCAGTTCCTTGTGGTCTCAGGCCTGAGTCCCGTTTCCTTGCAGCCGTCTCGCAGCTCTTTGAGGGTGCCCACATTCTTTGCCATGTGGCCCCCTCCACCTTCAGAGCCTGCAGTGGAGAATCTCCCTCACATCACATCCCTCTCTCACTTTGCATTTCTCTGGCCCCTCCCCCTCTGACCTCAGGTGATTTAAAGGGCTCGTGTGATCAGGTCCAGCCCGCCAGATCATCTCACTTCTTAAAGTCAACTGGGTCGTGGAACCTACCCACCTCCCAGGGGTGTTAGTCCATCACATTCAAATTCTCAGAGGTTATACAGGACACGCATACTGGAGAGACCAGCCTACCTTACTACCTTAGGAATTATGAAAGATAGAATTCTGAGAAAGAGGCCAACAGAGAGTGAAGAATTCTGTCTATCGTACATACCCTAAACTCCAGCAATTTCAGTCTTAGGTACATGCCCAGAGAAATTCTTCCCCTTGTACACAAAGAGAAGAACAAGAATGGCAGTGTTTATCACGGCAGGAAACTGCAAACAGCTAAATGCCCAGCAACAGAATGGATGGCTACATGGCTGCAGAGTCGTACAATGGAATACTATGCAGCAGTGAAAATGAACTACAGCAACGCATATCAACACACGTGAATCCCACACACGTAGCAAGAGAAACAAGTGGCAGAAGGATGTGTGCAGTGAGATGCCATTTATATAAAATTTTAAAACATGCACAGTGTTTTAGGTAGTTTATGATTGTATACATGGAAATAAAATTAAAGAAGAAAAATCCAACTTCAGGCACTGGTAACCTCTGGGGGAAAAGAAGGAAATGAGATCCAGGAGAAGTGTGTGGAAGCATCGCTTGTAACTGTCATGTTCTATTTCTTCAAGTGGGTGGTGGGTACATGGGTGTTCATTAAAATATTCTCTATTCCTCTTAGGATGCCTGGTGTCTTTCATAATTCCCAAGGTAGTAAAGCTGCATAAATCAGTAAGACCAGAAAGTTGAAACTGAAACTCTGGAATTGCCTGCTGTTCAGAAACTTCGGCAGTTGTGTAATTCCAATGCATAATGAGCTACCTGAATGAATTACAGCCTGACACCCACCAAGATTCACGGGTGGCTTTCATTTTGTTCTAGTTCTAGGTTTTAAAACATACCTGCGCTGTGGGTTCTAATGAAGAAACAATCACCCACTAGAAAGGCACACGCTGCAGCCCTTGCTGACGTGGTGTATCTTTGATTTAAAGGGGACATAAAGCAGGATGGATTATAACTGGGGGGTTGCTGACCTGGACACGTCAGCAGCAGGACTATAAGATGAATTCTCCAGGATCCAGGTGACAACAGCCGAGGCTGCTGCAGCTCTGGAAAGCTTGCTTCATGTCTCCACAGGCAGGGTGGCCTGAGGAGTGAGCCCAGGCACCCTGGAGCCAGACTGCTTGGGTTCAGATCCATGCTTGGCAGGGGGAATGAGCCGTGGGTGCAGGATATCCCACCTACAGAATGTTCCAGATCAAGCTGGACAAACCTAGGACCAAGCCTGTTAGGAAGGGCAAGTTGCCACTAGGCTGCTTAACTCTCCTGAACAAGCTTAAGCAGCTCAGCATCACCCACCTGCCAAGCCTAAAGCCACAGTCTCCTTTTCAAACTTCCCGCTGACCTTGAAAAGCTCCACGTACCCTGTGAGTTTGCCAGGGCCCTCCAAGCCACCTGCAGTCAGCTGCCTGGAGCAGGTTTAGAAAGCATTCCCCTCCCCCATCCCACTGTTAAAAAACCCCCAAAAGCAGGGGGTCTCCACCAGAGGCGGCTTTGCCCCCCAGGGGACATCTGGCAGTGTCTGTAGACACTTTTGGTTGTTACAACTGGAGGAGGGGCGGATAC
>JAQZBX010107504.1:0-10646 GCA_029593785.1 Cabassous unicinctus
AAAAACTCCTGCATCACATATAGGTTTGAGTAGAAGGGACTGATGGACCATGTGCAGGGATGACTTGTTTGAGTCCAACTCTGTCACTCTCAGGAACACAGATGCCAATGAAGAGCCCACTAATTAGGCATCATTCTCTGGGGCTATCCCCACTTGTATAGGACCTGGGTGTCACCAGAGCCCTTAGGGGTCCCTCATTCCCATAGGTTTTGATATATTGTTTGCTTGTTTTCATTTGTCTTAAGATATTTTCTGAATTTTCTTGCAATTTCTTCTTTGACCCACTGATTAGTTAAGAGTGTGTTGTTTAACCTACATATATTTATGAATTTTCCTTTTTCTATCCATTATTGATTTCCAGATTCATCCCCGATGATCAAAGTGTTTTTCATAATTTCAATCTTTTTAACTCTATTGAGTCCTGTATTGTGACCCAACATATGGTTTATCCTGGAGAAGTTTCCATGAGTGCTTGAAAAGAATGTATATCCTGCTGTTTTGGGGTGTAATGCTCTATAAATGTCTGTTAGGTCTCGTTCATTTATCACATTATTCAAGCTCTCTTTTTCTTCATTTATCCTCTGATCAGATGTTCTATCTAATGCTGAGAGTTGTGTATTGAAGTCTCCAACTATTATTGTAGAGATGTCTATATCTTCTTTCAGTTATATAGTGCCTTATGTATCTTGGGGCATCTAGGTTAGTGCATAAATATTTATTATACTTATTTCTTCTTGGCTAATATTCCCTTTTATTAATATATTATGACCTTTTTCATCCTTTTTAATAGTTTTGCATTTAAAATCTATTTTGTCCAATATTAGTATCACTACTTCAGATCTTTTTATGGTTATTATTTGCATAGAATACTTTCCTCCAACCTTTCACTTTCAAGCTGGTTGTTTGCTTACATCTGAGGTGAGTTTCTTGGGGACAACATATAGATGACTCATATTTTTTTATCCATTCTTTCAGTCTATGTCTTTTGATTGTTGAGTTCAAGCCATTAACATTCAATATTATTTCTGCAAAGGCATTATTTACTTCATCCATTTTATCCTTTGGTTTTCTGTTGTCATATATTACTACTGTCTGTCTTTTTACCCTTTAAGCTACCCTTCTTAATAATCTTCATTTCTACTCTCTTCTCCAAGTCTCTCTCCCTTTTTGTTTTTTCCTTTCAGGCTGCAGCACCTCTTTAGTATCTCTTATAATTCTGGTCTTTTGGTAACATATTCTCTTAGTTTTTATTTGTCTGTGAAGAGTTTAACTACCCTTCATTTTTGAAGGGCTGTTTGGCTGGATACTGAATTCTTGGCTGGCAGTTTTTCTTTCGTACCTTAAATACATCATTTCCCTGTTTTCTCACTGCCATGGTTTAGATGAGAGGCAAATACTTAGTTATTGAGGTTCCTTTTGTATGATGCTTTCCTTTTCTCTTGCTGCTTTCAGAATCTTCTCTTTATCTCTGATATTTGCCATTCTGAATAGTAGGTATATTAGTTGGGTCTACTTGGATTTTTTTTGTTTGGGATGCATTGTCCTTGGATATTGACATTTATGTATTTCATAAAAGTTGGGAAGTTTTTGGTTATTATTTCCTCAAATATTCTTTCTGTCCCTTTTCCATTCCCTTCCCCTTCTGGGACACCAATAATGTGTATTTTTGTGCATTTTGTGTTTTTATTCACTTCCCTGAGACCTTGTTCCATATTTTCTATTCTTTTCTCTTTCAGCTTTCCTGTCTTTTCAAGTTCAGATGTTCTGTATTGATGTCACTAATTCTATCTTCAAGCAATTCAAATCTACTGTTATGTGCCTCTAATGTACCTTTCATCTCATCCATTGAGTTTTTCATTCCTGTAAGCTGTTACTTTTCTTTGCAGTCTTTCAAATTGTTCTTTATGCTCATCAGTGACTGCCTAATATTTTATCTTTTTAGTCATATTTTCTTTCATTTCTTTGAATTGATTTAGGAGATTTATGTGCTTATCATTGGTTATAGTTGTCTTAAATCCTGCATCTCACCAGGATATTTAGTTTGTTCCTTTGGCTGGGCCATCTCTTCCTCTTTGCTAATATGTCTTATCATTTTTTGCAGATGTCTAAGCATCTGAATAAATTGGTAAATTTCCTCTATCAATTTCACTCTCTTGCCTAATTTTTTTTTCTTGGCTGCTATTTGATTTTTGGTTCAACTTATTCTGAGCCTTTAATTTTTCCTAGATTAATTTATCAAATTCAGGCCAAGGACTCACAAATGGGGTGAAAATTTTCTCCAAAGAGTTAAGAGAGACCTAAAAGTTTTTGTCCTTGCAGTTTCCCAGGTGGCTAGTAGATAGCACTCATCAATGAACCTTTCCACAGTGGTGTTTCTTTCAACCTCCCCTTTCCTGTGTTTCTGGTCTGGCCAGAGCCAAAATTCTAAGCCAGCTCTTCTGGCCAAATTCACTGAAGAGAAACCATTCTCTTCCTTTTCTGCACCCTTCCTTTTCCCAAGGAGGAAGACGTCTGTTCTTTTCTCAGTTGGTTGCAGTGGGCCATGGGTTTTATCCAGGCTGCATGCCTTGAGTGTGGGGGATAGGTGCCCTTCCTGGCTGCCACTGGGTGTTAGTAACTCATGGTTTTCATTTTGGCTTTTTTGTCTCTTTGTCCCTTGCCCTCCCGGGGGTGGTGCTGCACTGTTCCAGTCTTCTGACCCCCAAAGTAGTCTCTTGGACAGCTTTTGGCCCTTTCTCCATTGTTTTTGTGAGAGAGCTGAGCCTTGCCTGCCTACTCTGACCCTATCTTCCCAGAACTCCAAGTCATTGAGTAATGTCTCTTTAACAAGGCAATGTCTCTTTAACAAGGATAATAGTCCTTGTTTTGGTTTCAAGTTTGATATTAATATAGTAGTCTAATCTAGCTTTCTTTTAATGATGCCTTCATAGTATATCTTTTCCATCATTTTATTTTTAACCTATGTCTTTATATTTAAAATGGGTTTCTGGTGACCAGCATAAAATTTGTTGTTGCATTTTATCCATTCCAAAGACCCAAACCACAACAACTCATTTAGGATGAATAGATAACTTGAATAGCCATTGCAACCTCTGGCTCTTAATTGATGATATAGATCATTTATATTTTATATAACCATTGCTGTAGTTGGATTAAAATGATGATTTGGTTCATTGATTTTTATTTGTTTCACCTCTTTTTTAGTCCCTATTTCCAGACTTCATCTGGATTTTTATGACGATTTTATCTGTTATATTGGCAAATTATTTATGTTTATATTTATATTTATTCTTGAAACTTTTAGAAATTGTTCTGTGAATTAAAAAATATATCTTTAATTAGCTATTGTGTACCTTCACATAATGTTATAGCACTTCATGTGTTGTATAAGAGCCTTAAAACAAGAAATTCACAATCACATCTTCCAATCTTCTGTGCTATTATTTTCATATTTTTACTTTTCATATGCCATAAATGCTCAGTATTTTTCTATTATCTCTCATCTAGACATTCAATTATCTTTCAGTGACATTGAAAATAAGAAAAAATAAATTTTATAATTTTTCATTATAAATCATTATTACCATTTCTAGCACACTAATTTCTTTGTGTCGACAAAAGTTTCTGTCTAATTTCATTTTTATTCTGCCTGAAGATCTTCCTTTAACATTTCTTTTAGTTTATGTCTGCTGGTAATGAATTCTCTGAGTTTGTTTGTCTAAAAAGTCTTTTTCTCTTAATTTTTGAAAGATATGTTTACTGGGTATAGAATTCTAGGTTGACAGGTCTTTTCTTTCTGCACTTTAATTGTGTCATTCCATGGTCTTTGGGTTGCATTTCTTACCTTTGCTCCTCTCTGTGTGCTGCTGCCTTTTTCTTTGGCTGTTTTCAAGAATATTCTATTTATCTTTGGTTTTCAGCAATCTGAATATGATATGTTTATTTTGTATTGATATTTAGCCAATTGGTAGTCTCTGAACTTTTCATGTCTTTCATTATTTTTACATTTCTGCACATTCATTAGTACAACTAAAAATAACCAATATAACAATCTAATTTCTCTTAATAAACACTGAGGAGGATTTAGCTTTCTTTGCTGGTAAGTTTAAGAAAGGCACTAAGAGATCAAGACAAGAAAAATACAAAAACAAAATACAAAAATAAAAGATAAAAAACAGAAAAAAAAGAGATCAAGAGAAAAATATGAGCTGATTGCATGGAAAAATCAAGCCATTTATACCAGGATATATAATTTTCAGATTCTATATACCCATATAAGTTTTTCCCTTTTTTAAAAAAAAGTTTAAATTCAGGGGAGATACATAAATTTTGGTTCGTGTTTACAAGTATAATATAAAAGAGTTCAGGGCATCTTACAAAGTGAGAACTCATGGGAATGCCCTGTTTACATCAGCACTTACAAGCTCATTTTTAATAACTTCCTCTCAGGAAAATCAATGGTTCAGTCCCTTGGAGAATTTAGGTCTCTATCCTTGAGAAATGTAGTTTGCAAAGGTTTAGAAGGGAACAACATTCTGAGTGCGTAGGAATAAAAATGCACTGAGAACTGCCTAGAGAGATTTGGAATTTCAGGTTGCCACGATCTCACCATCTTGTGTTTAGCCCCTGATCTGCTCACCAGTGACTCTACTGCTCTGTGTGTAACTCAGATCAGCCCACCAGGTAAGAGTTGAAAAGGTGTCGAGGAGGTTGCATCTCTGAAGAGACACTCCTGCAGAGTTAATAAAGAACTGGCCTTTCCTTTCCAGTACCACTTTTCTTGGTTTTGGGTCTATCTTTAACTCTTCTTCCATAGAGCTCTTAGCATAGAAATCCTGCTCCAGCATGCCTGCAGGAGATAATATTCTGCACAAAAGATCCTCCAAAATCTCTAGAGTAATAGTCTCCCACATTGACTCAGGTTCCAACAACTGCAACCCTGCCGGATACTCCCCTACACTTTGCTGACTCTCTGTTTTTATCCCTGCTTATTTTTTCCTCATCAGCAGGCAGTGGGCTACAGGGAAACCTGGTCTTTTGATTCTGAAAATCTTTGGGTCTAGACAGTGAGATAGCACCAATACCGTGAATATGATAGCTATACGAGGAATTTTGTTATAGTACCCAATACCTTGCTCTATCATCTCTGCCACATGGATATTCTTCCCAGATGGAAGGTAAAGAATTTGTCCAATTTATAATCTTTGCTACTTCTTGGACTTAATGTAAGGGAAAGAAAAACATTGTATTTTGCAACTTTACCTACTACCAAGTCCAGTTAAGCATGCCTCATATTTTCTGCTGGTCATTCCTGGGATCACTTATTGACCCAACAGATATTGTGCCCTTCATAGCATTACACTTTTTTGTTCATGGTGGTATATGTGTTTGTGTTTGAGTATATGAATGAACATATGTATAAATTTGTATGTGTCATGAGATACATATTTACTGGCTTACTCAGCAGACATTTATTGAAAAGTTATCTGTGTCAAGAGAAGGTGACAAGATCACTACAGGTCTCTAACTTAGAGCAATTAATTAAATAATGTTATTTGAATGTAAATACACATTGTACAATATAAAATATGTCTTAATAGCGGTAGGTAAAAAACCTAGAGGAGCAGAGACTTGGAAAATAACTCAGCTTAATGGAGTTAGTGAAAGCTTGGGTGAAGAAGTGGCATTAGAGGAGAGGACTGGAGAATGGCTAAGAGTTTATCTAGTTGATAAAGCAAGATGTGACCTGCCATAGAGGAAATAACATTAGCAAAGGCACAGGTTCATGACTTTGGGGTATGACAGGAGCATGAGTTAAGAGTTAAGAAATTGCAAGTAGATGTGTCTCAAGCAGTTGAGCACCCACCTCCCACATAGGAGATCCTCATCCAGTTCCTGTTGCCTTCTGAAAACAAAAAAACAACAAGCAAAACAAACGAAAAAACCAACTCAGGGAAGATGATATGGTTCAATGGTTGAACATTGGCTTCCCACATATGACGTCCCAGGTTCAATCCCCAGCCCCTGTACATCAAAAAAAAAGAGATAAGAAATGAGGAGAGATGGACTTGCAGACATTTGCAGTCATCCAGGGATGCTTTGGGCTCTGATTAGGCATTTAGACTTAAGTCTATAAACAATGGAAAGCTATTGATTGTTTTAAACGGGAGCTTGAAAAGGATAAGATTAGAGTTTTTGAAAGTGTATGCTATTATATGATAATATATTGGAGGGAGCATTACAGAGAGGTCATGCAAATAATAAGCAGAAACTTATAGGTTGGTGATACAAGAATAGAGGGGAGGATAGAGATTTTACTTAGGTAAAATCCAGTGACTATTTAAATTGGCCAGAATAAGGGGAAACAAAGGCGAGACGATGGCTCCCATTGTCAGTCTGGGAGACTGTCTTAGAAATTGTGCCAATATGAAAAAAGAAGTATTTATATAGAATAGAAATTACAGAAAAAGAGTAGTATAATTGTCTCAATTTTGGTTGATTTGAATTGGAAGTTAAATGAGAAATGAATGTAAAGGGACTGGTCCATATGTGTGCAATAAGAAACACATATTTATTACTAGTATAGGTAATTAAAATTTATGTGCCAAAAACTAATTTTATGTTTGTATAAGTTATTTCAGTTAATCTTTGCAACAAAGTGAAATTAGCTACTAATATCCTCATTTTACAATTGTAGAAACTGAGGCTTAGATAATTTAAATGACTTTCTCCAACTAATCTATTTATTAACTCATAGAATGCAGATTCAAAACCCCAGTTGTTTTCTCTCCAAACCTATTCTATTGCTATCAATATTTTTATAAAGGCATTACCAATGAGATCCAGTAATATCAATATTTTACATAAAGGCATTACCAATGAGATCCAGTAATAAGTTTGATATGTGAATCAGAACTTTGGGGAAAAAAGTCTTGGTTGCATATAGAGATTTGGAAGTCATCAACATTTAAATGATAGCTGAAGTCAGAGGAGTAGGTGAGGTCATACAGAAAGTGTGTAGACTCAGAAAGAAAAGGAAAGAGAAGAGGAAAACGCCCATATGAAAGGGATGAGCACAAGGAAAATCCATGCTAAAGAAGAATAAAAGGAGATGTCATCTGGAGAAGCCTAAGGGAAGGCAAGGGATGCAAGAGGTATCTAAAATTTTAAATACTACTGAGAGATTGAGTAAAATAACCAAAAGCAAAATCAGTATTTTTGGCCATTGAACGGTCACTTTGAATTGTGCAAAATAAATTCTGTGGAGAGATGAAGAAACACATTATTTTGAGAAGCTTGGATTGATGAGGAAGAAGGTAAATGCATTTATTTCTTTGCTTAAAGGAAAAGCCAAAAGCCCAGAAGATGGAGAAAGTAGAGAAGAAAAGAGGTTAATACTACTGGAGAAATAGCCTGAGAAAGAAAGATGTGGAGTTAAGAGCACAAGGGAACAGCCTTAAAATAGACAGGGCAACTCTTACTCTGAAAGGAATGGATAGGTTTCTACAGGTTTGTAGAGATGTGTGCCTTGAAAAGTGAGATATTGAAGCTATTTATGTTAAAGCCTTTACTTTCTCTGTGAAGCAGTTGGAGAGAGAAAATGCTGAGAGTGATGAGGTTGAACTGTATTGGGTTGAGATATGGAACTTGAGAAGAATAACGTTTCCCCAGCTATGATGGGGATTGGGAAGACACAAGGAAAGAGTAAAGAACAGAGACCAAGACTTTTGGAAGTACCAGCTGTAAGAAGAAATATTTTTGCATTCGTGATGATTTTTCTCCAGCTTAACTCAGTAGCTAGAGTATATAAATCAAACTATTAAATCACTTCAGATTCAGTAAAGTATTTATATTTTAAAAAAAAAAAAGACCAAAGGGAGAAAAGTTTCATAAAGGAGGAGAGCCAAACTGTGCCAAAATCCAAAAAATAAAAATTAAAAATTCTGTCTGAAAAATGGTCTTATTTGATAGGCAGCAAATTATTGGAGATTTTGGGATGGCAATTCCAGTAGAGTCATAGGAGTAGAAGTTAGATTGAAAGTTGTAAAAGGAAAATGATGGCTGGAAAATTTTAGTCATGCATATATTTGGCAATAAAAGAAAAGAGAGTGACTGGGAAATTTGGCAATGAAATGAAAAGAATGAGTAGACAATGGCTAGAAATGATAGCAGGACCAAAGAAAGACTGTTTTGTGTGTGTGTGTTTGTTTTTGTTTTAATACAGAGGGTGCTTAAGCATATTTGAAGGTAGAACAGATGATGGCAAAAGCAAAATCAAATATAACAAAACTTAATTGATGTCTTTCGATGTTAAAACGAGGAGCTTCTGGACTTCACTCTTAGTTCTCTGAGACATCAAGTAATGTGATTTCTTGAGGAATTTGGTTTTAGAATATGGCACTTGATGATTACCTGCTGAATAAATAAAGCAATGACTGTGAATAGATGCCTATTATTACTTTATGGCTGGTGGATGTTATGTATTAATTGGTTTAATTTTTCTTATTCCAAGACCAAAAAATAATTCTTTGTATTTTCTCCTACATTTTTATATTCTGGCTTCTGAAGTATAGATTGTTAAATGATCTGTAATGTATGTTACTCTATATTATGATGCAGTAATGTAACTTTTAATATTCCAAAAGAATGATAAAATAAATTAATCTATTTATTTAATAATCCTTCCTTCCCAAACTGAAATGAAATGCCTACATAATTATTTATTATGTTCTCATATATAATTGATTCTATTTCTAGAGACTTTATTCTATTTTACCCAAACTATTTACTTATTCCTGTTGAAAAGTCCCACAGAATTTGATTAGAATAAATTTATATTAAATTTGACCACCTGCTAGGACACTTCTCCTTTTACTCTTCTGCTTTTCCCAATTTCAGTTGGGAATTTTTGAGAATTCATTTTCCTAAAGCAAACTTTAGAATTCTAAAATCTGTTAGCATTTAAATTGGCACTATATGAAATTTATGTATTAACCTCACAAAAATGTATAATAGTAAGTGGACCTATCCAGAATCAAAACATATCTCCCTATACATGTAGGTTATTTATGACTTCAAATATT
Source organism: Cabassous unicinctus (assembly GCA_029593785.1). NCBI lineage: Eukaryota > Metazoa > Chordata > Mammalia > Cingulata > Chlamyphoridae > Cabassous > Cabassous unicinctus. The sequence goes on from JAQZBX010107504.1 coordinate 9,084, forward strand.
TTTAGGTAAGTACTATTCTTTTTTATTAAATTAAGTACTAAAGATGTTGAATTTCTGTTATTTTTGTGAATTTTTTCTCATTTATTCTTAAGTGGTTATTGCTAATAAAAGCAAGAATTTTGGATTTTTATTTTGTATCCTGCTATCTTAAATCAAATATATGGCAGATCTAATTACTTTAGTTGTATCTTGGATTTCCAACACTATTATATTACCTACAAATATTAATATTTTTTCTTTTCCAATTTTAAAAAATGTTTATTTCAATTTTTTGCTTGTACTCATATAATGTTGCATAACAGTGGTGATGGTGGATATCGCTCTATTTTTTCCTAATTTAACTAGGAAAATGCCTAGTTTTTCAACATTTAATATGATGTTTACTAGTGTTGTACAATAACATTTTATGTTGAAGTTTCTGCCTATCCTGATTTTATTTAAGACTTTTAACAATTGTATCTAAATATATGCTATATAAGGAATATTTTCTTTCTTTCTCAATTTTTAATCAACTTTATTAAAGTATAACATATTTACAGAAAAGTACACAAATCATAAGTAATCAATTATCAAAATTTAGCACATTCATGTAATCACTACCCAGATCAAAACATAGAATAGTATCATCATCCCTAGGAATCATTCCAAGTCACTTCCTTCTTCCTCCTCTTACATCTCCAAGGGTTCTAAAACCATCTATTTTTTTTTGTTTGTTTGTTATTTATCTTTACGTAAGTTGAATCATGCATTATGTATTCTTATATATATGGCTTTATTTCCTCAATATTAAGTTTGTGAGATTCATTCATATTATTGTATATATGTGTAGTTTATTCATTTTCATTATGTAGTTTCGTACTATATAAATGTAGTGTACTTTATTTAATTATTTATGTTAATGTTTAGGCATGTTTGAATTATTTCCAAAATTTGGATATTATAGAATAGGGCTATTATGAGCTTTGTTGTGCATGTCTTTTGATGCATATATGTTTGAATTTTTCTTGTATATAAACCTAGATCGGAACTGTTGAATCATTGAGTATATGTAATTTAGTTGTTGTAGGTAAAGAGTTTTCCAAAGTGTTTGTACCATATGGGTCTATTTACTCCCCTGCTACAGTTTTTGCTATAGTTGCCTTACATATTACATCTAAACACATCATAAACCCTGCTAGACAGTGTCATAATTTTTTACAAAACAGCCATATGTATTTTAAAGAAACTAAGAGGAAATGAATAGTCTTATATATATCCAGGTGATTGCCTTTTCCAGTTCTCTTCATTCCTTCCTGAAGATCTTTGCTTCTTTCTTATCATTTTCCTTCAGTTCAAAGAACTTCCTTTTTTATAGTGCAGGTTTGCTGGTGACAAACTCTCTTACTCTTACTTTGTTCACTAATATCTTTATTTTGCCTCATTCCTGAAGGATTTCACTGGGTATAGTATTTTAGCTTGACACTTTTCTTTTCCTTCATCACTGTAAAAATCAGTACACTGTCTTCTGGCCTGCATAGTTTCTGTATTAGTCAGCCAAAGGGGTGCTAATGTGAAATACCAAAA
>JAQZBX010107505.1:0-10640 GCA_029593785.1 Cabassous unicinctus
CAGGTGTTCATCAACTGATGAATGGATAAACAAATTGTGGTATATGCACATGATGAACTATTATGCAGCTGTAAGAAGAAATGAAGTCGTGAAGCATATGACAACATGGATGAACCTGGAGGACATTATGTTGAGTGAAGCAAGCCAGACACAAAAGGAAAAATACTCTATGATTGCACTATTATGAAGTAAATATATTGTGTAAACTCATGGAGTTACTAATTAGAATATAGATCACCAGGAAATAGAAGGAGGGTAGAAAATGGAAAGCTGAGGGCAGAATTGGTAAAAAGGTTGTTTTTAAATTTGGAAATGAATAGAAATGGTGAAAGAATTTCATGGTGTTTGTAACCAGCAGAGCTATTATTTGGGTATGACAGTGGTTGAAAGGGAAAGTCTAAGGTCATGTATATTACTGGAAGGAAAGTTTAAAACTGTAATATGGGACTGTATAAGATAGTAAAACCTCATGTAAAACACGAATATGGGTCATATTGCATATATAAGACAGTTTTAACAAAATATAAATACAAATATACTAGAGAGAAGGAAAAAGAATAGCAGCTATGTACGGCAGGGGAAGCATAGAGAGATTAAGAGGTGAGTGTTGTTTGTTTTTTGTTTATTATTATTATTGGAATAATGAAAGGGCTCTAAGAATGATTGATGTGATGAATGCACAAATATGTGATTACACCAAATACCATTGATTGTACACTTTGGATGGATTCATGCTTTATTAATATGTATAGATAAAATTGATTCGTTAAAAAATTTTAAAAATTAAAAAGCAACAGAAAATCTCCTAAGATATATTCAGTTAATAAAAACAAATGAAATTTAATGCAAAGATTTTAATAATTATAACAGTGCAATAATTTGAAATATCTGCCCTTTGAGAATGGTTGAATTATAAATAAAATTAGTCAAAATAAACCTAGCAAGGAATGATGTATTAAATAACCTCCCGTTCCATTATTTCTTTTTCTTTTTTTAGTCATTAATTAGGATAAATAATTCCTTTTTGCATAAATAATATATTTTTTAAAACAAGCTTAGGCCCAAAAGGAAATAGTTTATTTCATCTAAGCAAAATACAGGAAAGGCAGAAATTATGCCAACCAAGAACTCCAGTGTCACCACCCTCTCCTCAGATCTTCTCTTTGCTGCAGTCTACATGTTTGATTCCTGATCTCAAATTGATTTTTTCCATGATTCTAAATTCTAGACTTGAAGCAAGCACAATTTTATAAATTCCAGGTCATAATCCCTTGAACCTGCAAATGTACATTACATGGCAGAAGTGATTCACTTATGACCTTGAGTACGGAAAAGTATCCTGGATTACCTGGCTGGGCCCTAAAAGTAATCCCAAGTGTCCGAATGAGGGAGGTAAAGGGAGATTTGACCACACAGAAAAAGAAGGCTATGTGATGGCTACACTGTTTGGAGGAAAGACCAAGAACCTAGGGATGCAAAGAAGGCTGGAAAAGCAAAGAAGCTGGAAAAGGCAAGGAAATAGTCTTCCCTAGAGCCTCCAGCCAGAGCAACTACAACCTGCTGATGCCTTGATTTGGGCCCAGTAAAAATGATTTGAGGCTCTGCCCTCCAGAACTCTAAGATAATACAAATATGTGGTATTTCATTACCATAGTCACAGGAAGCTAATATACTCATAATAGAAAAATCTGTCAATAACCCAAAATGGCCATCAAGTGATGAATAAACCATGATGCATTCATACAAGGAAATACTATGCAGCAATTAAAAAGGAATAAACTACTGATATACATGGATGGATAGCAAACACATCATACCAAGTAAAAGAACCCATTCCCAAAATTGTGCCTATTTATAATCCCATTTAAATGAAATTCTAGAAAAGGCAAAAATGTATTGACAGAAATCGAATCAGTAGTTGGCAGGGGATGGAAGTAGAAGATTGCTAGGGCAATCATGGACACACATAGCGGCCAATCCCTAGCCTTCACCTGCCCCCCTCCTTTTCTTTGTGTGCAGATATTTCAATATGTTTCCATTCCACAGTCCAGAGGAGATGCTAAGTCTAATGGAATTGCCTGACCATACCTTGAAGTGGAAAACAGGAAGAAGCAGCCCCAGCTGCTTGCCATGGCAGGAACTCTTGCCAAACTTTGCTTCATACACGCTTTTTGCTCAGTGGCAGGTCTCCCTCCCCCTTGGCTGGATAAACACTCAACACTCAACCAGTACAGGATCTCTCCTCTCCGACACGAAGTGGGGCGTGCAGAGCCGCCATCAACTGACCTTGACCCAGGCAGTTGTCTCCCTGGGGTAATGGCCACAAAGGGATCTTTCCCTCTGCTCTTTTGGACCTTTATTCCATCTAAGTAATAAAGGAGTCATTTGCTGAAAGTTTCTGTTGTGTCTGAGTCTGTGCTCCCACGACGCACCAAATCTCAACTTGCTCCACAAGGATTTACTGCAGTGGGGATATGAGAAAATTTTAGGGTGGTGGTACTGGCCAAGAATGTTGTGGTAATTACGTAAATTTATATGTTTGTCAAAACTCACTGAAATATACAGTTCAAATTTGTGAATTTTATTGTAAGCAAGTGTACCACAATAAAGATGATTAAAAACTAATCATCTAAAGATGATTTTATTATCTGAGATTCTTCTACTCATTATTAACTTTTTCTGATAAGGAAATATAATATTTTTTCGAGATTCATAAGAAATTTCACTGTTCTGCTGATACAGTAGATTTCATAGCACCAGTATAGATTCACAGCCAAATGTTAGACTTCCTTTATGCTTCTAAGCATAACACTGTATATTCAATGAAGGTTGATAGTTGGTAGAGTTTTTTAAATTATTTTTCTTTCAATACTTTAATAGATGTTTCACTGTCTTTTCTTCTGTTTAATTTCTGATGAAAAGTCAGTGATAATTTGCATCATTTTTCCATTGAATATAATGGGCTGTTTTTCTCTGGCTGCATTTGATTTGTTTTCTTCATTTTTGAATTTCAGCATTTTGACTATGATAACCCTAAGTCCCTAAGTGTACTCTTCCTTTTATGTATCTTTCATTAGGTTTACTGAACTTCTTGGTTTTTATTGTAAACTTATATTTTTATAAACAAATGTGGAGATTTTTCAGCCATTATTTCTGCAAGTATGTTCTACTCCATTATCTATGATCTATTTTTTCTGAGATTCCAATTACAGATATTTTAATTAAATCTTTTTGATATGTTTGTTAGATCAGATAATTTCTATTCTAGCTATATTCATGTTCACATTTTTCATTCCATTGGGTCCAATCTTTTATTAAGCCCTTTTATTGAAATTTTCACTTCAATTCTGGTTCTTTTAGTTCTCAAATTCACATGTGGTTGTCTTTCATAGTTTCCATTTCTCTGCTAACATTCATTCCTGTTCATTCATTATAAACATAATTTACTTTTATATTCTTGAAAGTGCTTAGCTGCTATAAAGCTCTTCTCTGTTAATTGCAAACATTGCAACTATTTTGGGTTCACTCTCTGTTGACTTTTTTCTCTTGAATATTGGTCAAATTTTCTGGCTTATAGATAGGCCTGTCTAAAAATTTTTGCTTGTATTTTGTAACTTGTGAATGATACATTATGAAGACTCTGGATTCTGTTATGTTCCCCGTGTGTCATACACCATCACTCTTCAGAGAGCAGAATGGCTCATTTACCTAGGACAGGTTAAGAAATAGGAAAAACATTGGCTAGATTTAAAGATAGGTCTATACAAAATGCTGGCAATGGCTTCAAATGTACATATGTTGTATTAGAATTCTACTTGGACATTGACTTTTTAAAGAGATTTTGTACCAAAGAGCATAATCATGCAAAACTAGAATTTGGATTTCTCTCTGTTAAATGATGATATTTTCTTGGATTATTGGTCTGCTCTTAGTAAGAGGTTATAAAAAGGTTTTCCATTAACCTTCTGAGTAATCTGACTAGAAGCCAAAAGATTCTGTCTTATCAGAATAATTTCCTGTGTTTTGCTGACTTTTTCATCCCCTTTATTGTTGAAGAGAACAAAGTATTCTCATTTTTTAAAGGAACTGTATTTTTACAATCATGTTAACTCTATTTACTTTTAAAATATTTTATTTTCATTTTGGTTAAATAAGGAGCCAATTATTGTTTCATAGTAGTCTATGATCCTATTTAACCAACTTTTCACATTCTGTCTTCCCAAAATCAAACCTTAAATGATATATTGATTTTAGACTGTCTTTGGGATTTCCCAGAGGGCCCCTGGAAAATCACAAACGATCTTTCACCTTGTAAAAAGTAAGGTGCTAGAAATAATTAGGTTGATTTGATAAGTTATGAGTTGCATGGCAAGTGACAAATCAAAAGAGATGCTTAACCTTCTCCAGGTAAAATTTGTATGGGTAAAATGATATTAATATGAATATTCCAGAAATTATATGAAGTTCCTAAAGATATGTCAGAGACCTTATTCTCCATCATGTGTTCTGGTACTACTCTGCCTGATACTGGCAACAACAATATAGTATTATTGGTCATAATTTCAATTATTCTTTAAAAATATTCCCCATGCCACAGAAACAACAAAAGTTCCTTCTCAGTTGCATTATTTTTTAATGAAGTATTAGATATTTCACATTTGTAAAACAGTATTAAACAAACTACAGCCATTTTAAGCCTTTTGTCATCTGCTTATAGTTTTTTTTATCTAATGCCTTCCTGAAAGCAATTGCAATCAGCAACAGGCCAGACTACTTCACCTTCAAATCTTCAACAAAAAGGGACTGCCTTGAGGACACATGGAAAGGACAATGCCTGTACTCTGGAACATGGGATTCGAATACATTGCTTAAATAGCTTTGAGATTATAGCAATGGACTGTGTCAAGATTTCCAGAACTCTAATGGAGAGACTGATGGGTTCATGAGATCAAGATCGAGTGAAACAGGGTTAATTATGTAGGATTAAATGAACTGATACAGAATGATTATGGGTTTTGTTTGGAATATTACTGATGTTTTAATGTTCTATTTTCTAGATACAAAGAATCTCTTTCTTTTTTCCCTTAAGCTATCTATAACACATAAAACATTTTCTCTTTTTCTCCATGCCTGATCCCTCTAGATTTCAGAACTCTTACTGAATCTTCTTATTTTCATGGCAATGTAATTATTTGTATAAGTTCAATAAGAATTTGTCCTCCTTGTTTGCGAGTTGGACATAGTTGAGACATTGGGTATATAACCAAGGCTTTGACTGGAATTTCGTAAATAAAAATAATGCTCATTTAATCAGATATGACCAGACATTTTTAAGGAACAAAAGTTGACTTTCTGGGGCCAATGCTTACAAAACCTTCTTGGAAAAACCAGCTGATACCTGGCTTGAAGTTTTCCAACCTTAAAATTAAGAAAGGAACTTCACTTCCTGGCAGGCATAGAAACCGTATGATACTTTGGAGACCTTGAGAACAGAGGAATTCATCTAAATTTCTAGGTACCAAAAGTGAAATATTGTGGCAAGTTCTTGTCTTGGCCCTAGCCTGGAGAGGCTTTTAAAACTATGAGATTCCTTATAAAAACTTCCAGCAAAGCAAACTTAAAAATGCCTTTATGGCAAATCACCATTCTTGTTGCTCCTATGTAACTAATCTAATGAAATCCGCCTTATTTTATGATCAAGAATAATTGTATTTGGGGTTATCTTTGATCAAAACAGGGGTGACTTATAGAGAAAATTTGTGCTTCAGTAGAAAACTAAAGTACACCCTTGTGTGTTATCAAATTTTGTTCCTGCTCATTCTTTGAGGTATTTTGTACCCCTTGGTTAACTCCAGGTAACTGCAAAGGTTTGTTACCTACCTGTAAACTGGACTGCATCTTGTCCTTTTGCACACATTGTCAACCTTTAACAAAATCTCAATTTTTCCAGTTTCCTTCAAAATCAGGCTATAACTCTCTAAACTAATGTTTGCAATTTTTCTCCCACCATCCTGATTTGGTATCACTGAGAATTAAAGCCTGACTACCCAGATTCTTAAAGGGGCTCTGACCTTTACCCAAGGACTTAAAGGAGCATTGTGAGCTAAAGCCCCATTACTTGTCATATACCTCAGAGGACTCATCACTGCAGCAGATCATGCATGGGCTGGATTTCTCTCTGGACAAGTCACGGAGGAAGACTAGCATTCCTCTTTTAAGATGCCTGTCCCTAAAACAACTGACCTTTGCCACCACCTTCTAAGAGATTATTTAACTTATTTTCCAGGAACCATGGCAACAAAAGTCTTCAGGACACTATTTCTTACACCCTACTTTGCCCCACTCAGATCTCTGATCCCTCTGACTTGTTCAGAGACAAATGAACAAAAGTGGGGACTGAATTTTACCCAAACCCTGGGATCCTGGAAAACAGTGTATATTAAGATATCTCCCATCCTCTGTGCTATGGACCAAGGTGGTCTTAATTTCTTAGGTTGGCTAAACATTAGACAGACCTTCCTGTCTCTAGGACCCTGACCTCCCTCCCCCTGGCCCTCACATTACACAGATAGAGCATGTTGCACCTGGCCTCTACGCTAACTCAGAAGATAACATTCTGTAACCAACACAGCCTATTGCTTGACCTCCGCCCCCAGTTCTCCCCTAAAAGCTCCTCCCAGTCCTTAGGAACTCTCCTGCCCTCTGCTTCAAGGAGATAAGCACCCGCTTGCTCACTCGCTCTCTCGCTCTCTCTGTCTCTCTCTCTCTCCCTCCCTGTCTCTCTCTCCCCCCACCCTCTTCTCCCCTGCCTATAAATTCATCCTTTCCTGTTTAAAAACAAAATTCTACTTAAAGATGGTCTTGTAACAAAATGGTGAAAAAAAACATCCCAGTGGTTAGAGCTCAGGCAGTCTCTCTGTTTTGTACTGTCTTTAATGCCAGTGTCTAATTGGTTGCAGGTTGATCAAAGACTTGGAAATACAAAAGTGGAATGAACATTTAAGAATTAGAAGAATATGAAAATACGTGTTTTTCAACCAAAAGCTCACCAGAATGCATCCATTGCAGAAAAAAAATAACCAGTAAACAAGTGGACAAGATGACCATTCTGTGGATATCCTCTAGCCTTTTGGAATCTTCATGGCACTGACTTTTGCTGCTACGTTGTGCAAGGAGTACTGGTCATTTCTACTATTACACTTTAAGTTCCATGTTGGGAGCATGACTGAACTGACATTACTCCATATCTTCGGCCGACTGAAGCATCTTTGTGCTTCCCTGTGTTGAAGATAAGAAGATTTTTATCTGATAAAAGGGCAAAAATGCATGCTCAGTGGCAAAACCTATGGGCTATTCTTGATTTGTAACACTCCACCCTAATCTACTGTTCACCTTTTTCTGTTTTGTTCTGCTTTGCTTCCCAAGGCTTCCTCTCCAGCTGGCTACATGTTGGATTTAGCCAATTGGCAGCATGGAAAAATTGGAAAGCAAGAGTCAGAGTGTTTTCAGATTTCTATAGTGCAAATAAGTTACCCACACAAGGCCACCAAAGGCTGGTTGAGAAGAGAAGTGCAAAATTGGCTCTCCAGAGCCAGCTTCAGTAAACCCATGCCCAACTGGGGCAATGGTTTCCCACTGTTGCTAGTCTCTGAGTTCTGAATCTTTCTTCTTTATTCTAGTAAACCTGTCCTCACCTCTGTAAGTACTATTTTCATTCAATCTCTTGAACCATGTGAAATGGTGTCTATTTCAGGCAGAATCTTGACTTATATGGAAACCTTTCTTGCCTTTGTATCACTAGGATTTTCCAAAGTATTTAACACATAGAAGGTGTTCGTGAACTTTTTATTGATGGATTAATATAAAATAGGAACTATGATGGGGAAGATTGGAATCTTCAAAGAATTTGTGGATAGTATTTTTTTCTTGTTCCCAATGCAACTTTAAAAAACTCAAGAATTTACATAAAATATTCTTAATTCAGTAAAAACTTATTTAGCAATATTTTTAACAATTTTATAAAAACAACAAATAACCAAAGTATTTTGTAAATCTTTTATTAGTTAGGATTCAACAACATATATTAGCAAAACAACTACTGCTGTATGCTAAGCTCACAGACATAATGTTTCTTAGATGAACAGTTGCCATGATAAATATAGCTTCCTCTTAAATATGCACAATTGTTCTTCCTTTCCAGAAATGTTAATCTGTGTGAGATTTAAAAATATTAAAAAAGAAAGATGTGGTACCTGCAAATGCCAATTTTATCTCAACCTTAAAATTAGCAACAAGAACAAACGAAAAGAAAAAGAAATAAAACAAAAACAAAAAATCAAATCGAAACAAGAACAAAACAAAAGATCCTGAAGATTAATGGTCTTTAACACAAAACATTAGGCTTACAGAAAATATTAGACAGTCCTTAATCTCATCCTCTTTGTTCAGGTAGAATTATGGGTCAAATAAGAAATATGAAGAATAATGATTGAGGTTTATATGATCTATAAACTCAATTATTTGCCACTGACTGGTCCTCATATACCACGATGCTTTACTTTTTCTTGGTTGCTCTTTCTGCGCCCTATACAGATAACTGAAGAAAAAAAAAATCCCCCATACTCTCAGAAAAGTTCATTTCTCTAAACACCACACTTACAGGCTTTGGTTCACTTTCGTGCCATCTTCCCATAACCAGGACCCATTGGTTTCATTCATTTTGAGGTTAAGCCATCCTTCAATTCCCAATACTGAGAAGATTTCCTATTGGGAAAAATTCATAAACCAGAAATATACGTATAGTATACTCTACTCATTCCTTACTCAAGAGCTGATTCTAAAACTTCTCTTAGGGACTTGCACATGTGCCTCCTTGGAATTAATAGGCCCTTTCTCAGGTTATCATCTCATTTGTTGTTTTGTTTCCTGGGGGCATTGGATATTCAAACGATCAAGTTTCTCTAATTTCTCCATAAGAAATTTGAGTCAGCTAAGAAAATATCACACATTTGGAACCTTCCTGGTTTCCCAATTTAAGGTGGTAATCACTGATACTTCCAAAACAATTATAGATGCCATATAATGCGAAAGCAGAAGTGTCTGCCTTACCAGCTCTTCCTTGACACCTATCTTCAGAAGGTGGGAATTCATTTCTGCACAGGCAGCGTGGCTCTCTAGCCAGGTTTTGGTTTCATTGGAAAGATGATAAAAACTATTTCCAAATCCCATCCAGTGGTTTAGACAAAGATCAAAGGAACAATCTAGAAAATTGTAAACATTAAAAAATAATAACAATAATTATTACTAACACAGTTACTAGATTTATAGTATGTGTTTTAATACAAATGTACATTAGATAGAAAGTAAAACTTAAGAATTTTTGTAACACTGCTGAGCCTATCTTTCCACAACCCATAGCTAACAATAATTAATATCTTATTCATTTTTTAAATTTGAAAGTTGTTATAAAATCACACTCAAAGGGAAGTTACATTTCGAATAATATTATAATCATACTGGGCATGATTAAAATTATGTTTGCATATTTAAATGGCTAAACAATATGTCATCATATGAACACAAAAAGCAAATAGTGAACTATTCCAATTTTGCCACAAAACTTATTATTGACAGTTTTAAATATACAGAACAAAATTAAGTCAGTACTTTTAAAACGTCATGCTCTAACTATTTAATAAATATTTACAATCTACATACTTCCTTCAAATCTTTTTTATAAGTCAGCAAAAATATAGAACTAAAGTTACTTTTGCCCTGAAGAAAATGATTGTTTTCTTCTCTCTTTGAGGAAAGAATTTGGTGCGTACTCTTCCCATCAAGATTATTGAAATATTTATATGTATGTACTGTATAGAGACATAAAAATATATTACTTTACATTTTTATTAATTTATTTTGATAATAACAACTTTTTCACCCAACATTATTTTTGTAGGAGTTTTATATGTTGACAAGTTGTCCATGTTCTTAAATTTATGATTAATATTTTTTACATGTCAAAGAATGCTATAACAAACACATCTTTACATGTCTTTCAGTGAATCTCTATAAGAATCTCTTTAAGATAAATAGTGAAGAATGAAAAGAATAATTTATAAAAATGCATTTGTTTGCTTTTACTCATATTACAATTTTGCCAACATTGCATAAGTCTCCCTTTATTTTACTTATTTTGCTAGCATTTTTAAATTTTTAAATTTTAAAAAACCTATACCAATCTATTAGATGTGAGATGATATGCCATTGTGTAATAAAATATTTCCTATTTGCCAATGAAAGTGAGCATCTTTTCATATATTATTTATATTTTGAATTTCACTTTTATGATTTTTTGGTTCATATACTTTGCCCCCCCCATCCTATAATTTGTTCTTTTTTCTCTTTTTCTTACTGATATGAATGTGTTATTCTGGGTACTAACCTATTATATCAGTTAAAGTTTTTCTCTTTAAAAAGCTATGGCTTGGGAAGCGACTGTGGCTCAAATGGTTGGGCTCTTGTTTACCATAGGGAGGCCCCGGGTTCGATTCCTGAGGCCTCCTGGTGAAGGCAAGCTGGCCCATGGTGCAGGGAGCTGATGGCCCACGTGGCGATGAGCTGGTGGAGCAATTTGACCCAAC
>JAQZBX010107506.1:0-10643 GCA_029593785.1 Cabassous unicinctus
GCGAACCCGGGGCCTCTCATATGGTAAACGGGTGCTCTATCCATTGAGCCACACCCGCTTCCTGCCGTGAGGTTGCTGCATCAGCCCACCGCACCGCTCAGGCCGGCGTGCCCTCACAAGGAGGCCTCGGGACGCGAACCCGGGCCTCCCATATGGTAAACGGGGGCTCTATCCACTGAGCCACACCCGCTTCCCTTGAGCTTGGTTTTGAAAAATGTTTTTACATGGTTGTAGAATATATTCATGTGAGAGACACTTTCCAAGCTCTGTAAGACAAGTGTTTTATAAAAACAAAACAAAACACAAGAACTAACCGCAACACTAAAGAAAGTGTTCCTGTAAAGCTTTTCAAAGTTGTTTTCAGACCTCAGAGCTCATCCACAGTCTTCGTTTTTTTTATGCTAAGGCCCTAGATTCACAGACGCAAGCCCTAGTATCCCGTACCCTCTCCAGTAGCTTTGTGTGTGGGCATGATCATGACTTTTTAATGATCTGATTGGGCATTAAGTTAGCTCCATTTTTGAATGTGAGTTTGTTTATATGCCTCAGCTCTTGCTGCTTCTCCCCCCGCTCCTGGTACTGGGTGCTGGGGATTAAACCTGGGACCTCCTATGTAGGAGGCCAGCGCTCAACCACTGAGCCGCATTGGCTTCCCTGAGTTGGTTTTTTGATTTGTTTTGCTTGATGTTTGTTTTTGATTTTTGTTTTTTTTTTCAGGAGGCACAGGGAACCGAACCTGGGACCTCCCATGTGGGAGGTGGGTGCTCAACTGCTTGAGCCACATCTGCTTCCCGAAGATTATTAATCTACGGGTAGGGAGGATGCAAGATGGGGTTCGTGGTAGAATGGAAACAACAGCTCCCACCCTGCCTCACAGAGGCTGCAGGAGCTTTAAATCAGGCACTGGAGTGGCATCTGGGTTGATGTGTGAGCATCAGCTGAGACGCATCCGAAGCCAAGCAGATAACCAGCGCAGCATGAGATAGCTACATCCTCAATCAAACCCTGGGCACTGATCCTAAGCCGCCCCTCCCTGGCAGCTCTCTGTACATAGCCTAGCTCAAAGTAAACTTTCTTTGAGATGTGGGTGAGCCTCCCCTTTCCTCTTCTGACCACTGCATCTTTCTTGAGGGTTTCCTCAACCCACTTTGGAAGCCCCTTACCTCTTATGTCTCACCTGCCACCTGCCCCCGTTCTCTCTAAATGTCACAGGAACTGCTACAAAGACCAAGCGTTTATTTGGCTTACCAACAGGGTAGTAGGAGCCAGTTCTGGCATTTTATTAGAGAAACAACTTCTAGGGAAAAAAACAGCCCACCTTAGCCGTGACTGGATTTGTAGCCATAAAGCTGGAGACCTCTAATCTCAAGATTTGATAACCATGACCAACTTAGGCTCACAGGGGTAACAAGAGCCACACTCTTTAGGAGACAGAGTGCTCCTGACTCCATGAGCAGAGTGAATCATTTTACTCCCCTTCCATTTGGGGGAAATCTGGTCTGTTTTGATGAGCAAGGGGGGAGGAAAACAAGGGATACTTACACAGCAGTGAAAAGGAGCATGAATAATAAATAAGGAGAGATGGTAAAACCAGAGTGGGGAAATTAAGAGACTTCCTCAAAGTCCTGAAGGTCTTTTCCCTGGAAGGGGGCAGAACAGAAGAGATGCTTCTGTACTTTTCGGATTATGTGATGCATCCCATATAAATAGAGTCACAGTCAAAATTTCTTATCTGTGGCTGTCAAGTCTGCCCTTCCAGCCCTTCAGTCAAGCACTGTTTCACAGTTAGTTTGAAAGGGGCCCACCCTGAATATCCGCCGTGAATGCTTTTACCCTACGTGTGCTCCTTCCTGGTGGCCGTGTCGCTGCGGGAAGCCAGGCTCACCAGCAGCCTGACCCGAATACCTCCGGCGGAAAGCCCAGAATGGTGAACACCCGAGGTAGTTTGTTGGAGGCAATGCAATCTGCCTGCTAGAAGCTACGAGACTTAGATATATTCTCCCAATTAGGGCACATCTGTTCAAAATGCTGAGAGGCGGGCACTGTCTCTTTAAGAGCCATCCCACTCCTCTCCTTGAATGATGAGGACTGGGAGCACAAGGGAGTCAGATGCTGATTAAACAGTCCTACTGCCGAGCTCTGTTAGAAAATTACTGTAATTATGATCAGGTCCCAGCAGAGGGATGAGTTCCAATCCTACTAATAACCTTTCCAGGTGCCTCCAATGCAGGGCCCCTGGGAGGCAGCATCGGCAGTGCTCTGGCCAGCACAGGGCCAATGAAGCCCTCCTGTCTGGCCTAGGCAGGGAAAGACAGCCAAGGCATCCGCCCCTTGTCCTGTCTTGGCCTCCTGAGAAGGCAGTGTGTTTTGGTTGATGGTTTTTGGTTTTGTTTTATTTATTTTTTGGTTCTCAACATAGCTCCTGGGAGTCATTTTGAGTGAGAAAACCTCGCTCTAAACTAACATCAGGAAAATCACAGCAGCAAGATGGCAAATCTGTCCCGAGTCGGCCTGGAGACTACAGTCAACGCCCGCGACGGGCAGCGCACTGCACCAGCCCCACCTTGGGTAAAGCCGGGGAGCCAGAGCAGTCCCCTTTCCGCTGCAGTGCCTTCTGCGATTGTGATTTTATGTTTCTTGTTCTGGATAGAAGATAGCATTTCACTCAGTCCTGATCGAGTGTTTCAGTGCTTCCCTTTTTAGATTTCTGCCACAGAAAAGGAAAACAAGGGATAGCAACCACATAGCTCCATTGTGCTGCAGCACTTAAAATCAGCGAGTACTCAAGCACTCATTTTCGTAGTCCATGGCTGAGATCTGCCGCAGCACAGGCAAACAAATCTCACAGATGCTTGTGGAGCATAGGGGCAGCTTGCTGGTTCTTAAACCCTGAGGGATTCGTGGTGTTTGTATCTTCCTAACCCAGCCTTAAGTTTCTCCCTACCACTGTGATCCAAACTTCTAGAAGGCAGGGCACTTTCTCTGTGCTTGGCCCTAAGCAATAGTTTTCAATCGGGGGCAATTCCCCACTCACACCCCCTGCACCTAATGGACATTTGGTGATGCCTGGAGACATTTTGGTTGTCATGATTTGGGTGGTGGGGGTTGGTGGAGGGTTGCTACTGGCATCTAGCAGGTAGAGACGTTGGATGCTGCTAAACATCCTACAATGTCCCCACCCCCAACAAAGAACCATGTGGCCTAAAATGTCAGTAGTGCTGAGGTTGAGAAACCCTGCACTAACTGAATGCAGTAATAAGCTCAAAGCTCCGCCCCTCTTAACTTACACTGCTCTGCATTGGCAATGTTGAAGGAATTATCTAAAAATCTACTTCCAGGTGCTTCCCCAGAGGTGGAATATGTTAGTGTCAGGGTAGCATGGTATCTACCCATGGGAGGCATCCAGTAAATACAGGTGGTGTGAATGTGTCACCTTGACGATTCAAGACAAATCAATGCCAGTGTCTGACCGTGGGTAAAAGGGAAATGTTCATAGCTTGTTTTCTGTTCTGTGATCGGATGTGGGGCATAAAAGGTGGCCAGATGCTCACCATCAGGTCGAGAGTGTGTGCAGTGGAACCAGATGCTCTCTTTGAGGACCAGCACTAGAAAACTCTTGGAACTCACTTCCATCACAGGAGGCAAGGAAGTGGCTTACTATTTCCCAGTGACACAAAGATGCTTCCTTCAGTGGCACTCTGCCAGGTAGAGGGGTGGCTGGCTATATGATGGGGCACCAAGAGGGAACTGAGCTGCTGACAGCCGGCCAGCCCCACAAGCGGCTTGATGCCAGAGCCGCCAGGCCTCTCAGAATGACCCGGGGACCAGGCAAAGAAAGCACCGCTGGCAGAGTTTGCATAGGAGCCCGGGCTGCAGGGGAGAGGCCTTCATTACAAAGAAGGGTGCCAACCCCACACCAGGAGAGCCAGGCGGGCTCCCCAGCTATCGCTCACTGCCCAGCTGACTGGCAGCCCATTTGGCCTTCTTTTTAGAGTGACCACACATCCCGGCTTACACCTGTAGTCTTGGCATCATCTTTCACTCTCAAAAGTGTCTCAGTTTGGGAATAAATTATATGGTCATCCTACTAATTGTGCCTCAATTTCTTATAATAGGGCTTTTTTTTTTGGGGGGGGCATTATATTTATAGGATATTTTTGTACAAAATGGGCTATATCTTAAATGTATCACTAATTGAATCCCCAAGAGTTGCAGAACAATGGTTATCAATTCATTCTAAGGGGAAAAAAACAAGTTTTCTGAAGTTTTTCATAGAGAAATAGAATAATTGAAATCTCTTGAAAAAGAAAAATCTCTTTCTAGTTATAAATTTCAAACTCCCTGCCCACTCTTTTTAAGTACTAATGGGAAATGAAATAGCTGGGCAAGAAGGAAGGGGGAGGAGCAAGGGCCTATGGTAATCCACAAACTAGAAAATCAGTTTGAGTCACTGGGCTGTGTAGCAGAGATAATCCTCTGTACAGAGGGCTGCTTTTTCTAAAGTCAGCTCCACAGATTTTGCTGGTGCTCTGGGATTTTGCTGGTCATCAGTGCCACTCAAGATCTATCCCTTCAGAGCCACTCTTGGTGGGGAGAGGGGTAGGAAGGGCTTTTTGGCCAAGGATTAAAGTACCTCTGTCCCTGGCATCTGAGAGTTTTGCAAGAATATACTTTAGTTGCTGTCTATTCTTTTTTTTTTTTTTTATGTTGTTTTTTTGTCTTTTATTCTTTGCTTCTCTTCATCTCTGTCTTTCTCAGGCCTGGGACTAGTTTTTAAAAGCAAAAATACCACCCCCCCAACCCTGCCATGCAGTTGCCTTGCTCTTTCCATTGCCTCCTTTGCTTTGTTGTGATGCCAGAGACTAGCATGAAATTTGGATTTTGAAAATGTCTCACTGGAGGTGTCTAACTGCATAGAGCTCGAGTGATTGAATAAGCAAAGGTCTTTCATTTCTTCTTCCACAGCAGATTTTGTGTGATTTTGGCCAAGTTATAGCCTTTTGGCTCCTCAGTTTTGCCACTTCCAAAAACAAACTGGTTATAAACAAGGTGGTGCAACCGAGCAAGCTAAGGTGCTAAAACAAAGTTAATGAGAATGAGAAATGTATTCCTTACGTATTATATTTAGATAAAGTGTCTGTCTCAAAAACAAAAACAAAACAAACAGGAGGGAGGGCATCTGGTCAGTCCCATCTTTTGTCACTGCTTTGGCTTAAAATGAAATCATACGGGAAGCGGGAATGGTTCAGTCGATAGAGCCCCCGTTTACCATATGGGAGGCCCCAGGTTCTCTTCCCGGCGCCTCCTTGTGAGGGCAGGCCGGCCTGAGCGGTGCGGTGGGCTGATGCAGCAAGACCTCACAGCAAGGGGGAGATAAGCAGACACAGAAGAAACACACAGCAAATGGACACAGCAAACACAAGCAGCAAGGGGGGGATAAATAAATAAATAAATAAATCTTAAAAAAAAAAAAAAATGAAATCATATTGTCTGGATTTAGGGAGTGAGACTTAACAGGAATTCTCTTCTCTCTCCAATTTTTATTCACCAGTGGGAAAGATGTAGTTGGTTTTGAGTAAAATGCAGATTTCTAAGAGGTAAAATGGGCCATCATATGAGAAGATTTAATTTTGAAGTAATAGCAAACCAATGTCTATGCTATTTTTCTATGTGAGAAAAGAGAAAAAACACTAGAAAAATACTTTTAATGAAATATAGATAAGAGATTCCTTTCAGGGCATTTAGTATTCTTAGATGTCAGCCTGGACAATGCAGGTCAAACTACTAACACCAGGTCAGATCATCCATTGTGCGTCACTAAGTTTTGTGTAATTTATTATGTAAAAGGCAGGTATTCATTTGCTTCTTAAATTTAGGATCTAGCTTTCTTATTTTCTCTCCTTTACACAAAATCAAGGAGGGAACAGAATAGCCTCCCACCCTTGCCCCTCTCCTTTTTCACGTGCCAGAGCTATTAATGGCGATGAAAAAGCCATCCTGTGTATAATGTGGTGAGTTAAGTGGTATAATGCCCCAGTTATCCAGTTAGTCACAGGCAGTGAGGTGGGGATTTGGTTAGTGGAGTCAAACAGAGAAGTGGTAATCTGACTAGCCAGTTGCATTCTGGGGCTGATGGCTAAAATGGTGCCTGACAAATTGAGTAGGGAGCAGTTTTGCTGGGTGAGGTTTGGCTTCAGACAGACTGGGGAATCTGCTGCTTCCAAATGGTCTCCTTTTGAACTTTGCCTTGACAGAGAATGCCCTTCGACTATAGATGGTTTCATTAGTCGATTTAACTTGCCCTATCTCTTCCTGCAAGTAACAATTCAGAAATAGCTAGTGCAGTTGCAGATCAGATTCCTAATCACTTCATTTGCTTATATTTGTTAGGGCCAATTTGATTTCTTTTACCACCAAGTTTTACAGCTAGAAGGGCCTGAGAGTGGTCCCCACCCTGTGGTACAGAGATGCTGAAAGACCTTTATAGTTTGACAAATGGTTGTTTCCTCTGGTCTACATGTACAGAAGGGACTATTGCACTAAGAGTGGGTGGCAGGTGTTGGTGATGGGGCAGAGAGCGTGTTTTAAATGCTGGAAGCCAATGACCATGCTATTTAGCCAGCAGTGAACTGTGCAGGGAGTGGAGAAGTTAGTTTGACCTTGCTCCCATCCCACCCCAGATACCTGCTCTTCTTCTCCTGGTGTCCCCTTTCCTGGTGAGCCTCTCAGCCACAGAGCAGTGACACAAAGGTATTCCGTCCTCTTAACCACCCGGAAGGGATGGGGGCATAAAGGGGCTCCTGCTTGCTCTCTTCTGTACAATACTTTAGAACAATGCCCATTGTCCTTACCGGTAGGTTTGGATTGGTGCATCGGCTCCTAAAACCGAAGGCAATTGGTTCTCTTTGGTTCATCTGCTCATATGCTGCCACCTAGTGGTTCCTCTCCTTCAACACCCTGTGTAAAATGGAGGAGACACTATGGATAATTTGGTATTGTATTTTCTCTCTCTCTCTCTTTCCGCCGCCAGATCTATGTTGTCCCCTTTTCTTACCTCTTTCTTCACCACATATACATAAAGGCTCCTGGTTTTTGCTCCTTGGACAGAAGATCTGGAAATGAATGGCTGGCATAGGGGATCATCTGAGAAACTTGGAATCTGCATACGACATGCCCGTTTGCTCCCTGATTTCTCTCTTTAGGTGATATAAGATAGGTGTCTTGCTCCAGAGCTATAATATTGTCATTATAGAGGTGAGAAAGGCTATTTTCAATCCTTTCAAGAAAGGATGCTCTGCAGAGGCAGTTTCAGAGATAACATTTCTGTAACTACTGAGTTGCCTATCTTTTAAAATGTCTTGTGTAGAGTCAGATAGTCATAATAAGCAACTCTTATGGAGCAGTTACTATGTGCCAGACATTGTTCCAAGCACGTTACATATTCCAATCTTTTAATCTTCACAATGATCCAATGAGATAGAGTATTTACCCTTCTAAGGTGAGGAAATGGAGACAGAAAAAAGTCCAAGTTACTCACTCCAGAGAACACAGCTAGTAAATGGGGGCACTGGGATTGATTCCCAGGCTGTCTGATTCCAGTTTACGTGCTTAACCACTATGCTATGCTGCCTTTTCAATGAGTGTGAGGTACAGGCAGCAGGAAAGAGAAGCAAGGGCTGTGCTCCAAGCACTTCCTCAGTCCCCTCTTGGGACGTAGTTGTGGTGCAGGACCTAGTGGGGGCTTTAACTGAGGCCCCAAAAGGAACTCTCCAATGTGCTGACTCCAGGACTTGCTTCTGGCCCTGTCTTGTTTCAGAGAGACTCAGCACATAAGAAAAAATAAACACAGAGCCAACCAGAGGCCGAATAAGGAGCCGACCAGGAACAAGGCAGGCTCCAGAGAAAATTCTGTCCCTGAAAGACAATTGCAAGTCCCCTTTTCTGTTTGCACTTTTGTTTTCTCCCTTGCCATCCTTCCTCACTTTGGAAGTGGTGAGAATGCCCAGAGCTGGCATTTTGGTACTTGTACAAAAAGAAACTCAACACCATCAGACATGGCAAGGAACCAAATCTGAAGTTTATTCATGCTTTTGAAGCCAGCCAAACAACCAGCACTTTCCTTCTACAAGAATTTCTCTCTCTCTCTCTCTCTGTCTCACTTTCTCTATGACAAGCCTGGGGAAAAGGCAGAAGTAGATGTAGTACATTTAGAGATGAGGGGATGTGACGAGGCTGGCTTGGTAACGGTTTGATGCCTGTTACTGTTCCCACTTGTCTTATTGGTGGTTTACAGGCACTGCAAAGTGTCAGAGACGTAGGGCTCTTCAGTAAAGAGAGGAGGCCATGGTGTAGGTGGGGTGGTGGGAGTGGGCGGCAGGCGCTCTTGATCAGCTTCTTCTTAAAGGCAGGACAGAGAGAAGAATATATGTCCTAAAGGAGGGAAAATACACAAATTTGTTTTTATGATTCAAAACATAGAAGCTATTAGGAGCATAGAGTGAAAAGTCTCCCTCCTACCCTATTAGTCATGCAGTTTCTCTATACTTGGAGGCAATCAATGCTATCACTCCTCTCCCTCCTTCCTGAGTTCTTACACATAAAAAAGCAAAAGCAAGCACATTTAGTCTCTACCCTCTTTTTATACAAATGACACAAATTAGGGCCCCTCTTCTTCACTGTTTTTTTTTTTTTTTTTTTTTTTTTACTTACAGCATACCTCAAAATGTTACATATCATAGCAGAAAGTTTCCTCTTTCTTTTTTACTATTGCATAGCATTCAATTTTATGAGTGTGTAGTTATTTGACTAGGTTTCTGTTGAACATTTAGGTCATTTCCACTTGTTTGTTATTACAAATGAATAACCTTGTGTGTATATCATTTTGCATGTGTGCAAGTATAGTTGTAGGATAAATTCTTGGATGTCGAATTGTGGGTCAAAAGAGAATGGTTAAATAACTTTAAATGACAAAGTGAAGTAGAGTGAATTTGTTTAGATTTGACCTAAAAATTCCAACCCTTCTGCCTTCAAGTCCAGGAAATGCAATCCTCATTGGGAAAGGGCACATCAAGTCAAACCTTGAGTGACAGGCTTGAGCTGGTGCTTTATGGCTGTACAAGGGCATTGAGAGTGAGATCTTTCCTTGTGTATTTTACTGAATGAATTCACTCATTTGCTGCACTAGAGTGGGTCCTGGTCTGGAATATTCCAAAGAGAGTTTGTGTCACTGTCACACTGATGTCATCCTTCACCTCCAGCAAAAAAGGCTGCTCCCATTTCAGGCTGGAAGATGGAGCTAGTGACATCACACTACCTTGGGTGCCCTCTACTATCATCCTAATTCTAAACCAAGCCCATTCTGTGCCAGAGTGACTCCTCCCAAACCAAGCACTCCTCCCACACTGTTTTAAAACCTGGTGTGGTTCTTGTTCATAAAGCTGTAGCCATATTCTTTATTACTTAAAACTTAATTTGATTATGTTCCACAGGAATCCACATACTGTATTCTCAATTTTGTCTGTTCATATTGCAAAATTTGGCATTTGGGGAAATGGTGCCCTGGGATTGAGAGCTGGGGAGAGAGCTACCCAGATCCTTCTTTGTGAAATAGCTGTCTCACAGTAGCCATTCTTATTTTTTATATAATAATGAATCCCCTATTTTTAAACTGACGTATGGCTTCCTAGAATAAAGTCTTTTTTGAAGCTTGGTTGTGTTTGTGTGGTCTAAGTTCTGGCCAATGGGATATAAGTGGAAGTGGTGTATGCAAGTGGTGTATGTCTATGAAGTGTCCAAACAGGAATAAGTTGTGCCCCTTCCCTTACATTTGATCTTTCCTGCTGGGTAGCACATAGATGTGATAGCTGGAGCTGGAGCATCCATTTGGGCCATTAAGTGACATTGGGAATGTTGGCCACACACAGTGGAGCAACAATATAGAAGGTACCTGGGAACCAAATGTCTTGGATCACTTACCTCCAGCTTTTAAAAAAGAGCAAAATAAATTTCTATGTTAATTAAGTCACTTAAATAACCAATTTTGGGTTTTTTGTCACTTGTAGTTGAACCTAATCCTAACTGATACAGTACCCTAATTTAAGAAAAACAATTTCAGACTCATCTTCTTTCAATGGTAAATCATCAGCATCACCTTTGGAAGTGAAAAAAGCTACCTAAATGGCAATGCTCATCTTTCACAGAGACATGAAAGCATGGCTGACAAATTCCACTCAACTAACAGGCAGTTCATTGACAATGATTCTGATACCTGGGCTTCATCTTTCTTCCATTTCAAAGGCAGTGGTGAGATACTCCTTTGGGACAATCCCAACAAGGCTGTTCAGTTCTCCTACCCACCAGCCATACATGTTATACTCCTGAAACATGAAAAAAGGATGGTTTTAGCTGACATTTCATTATGCTTCTGTTAATCCTGCACAGTGACTGCATGGGAGATTCTGTTGGGTGGGCTCTTTGTTGGTACCGTTGGTATGAATCCTTAGCACTCTCTGATGGGATTATTAAATTTAAAAAGTCACCTAGAGGAGGAGAGCAAACTGCTTTCATTTTGCCATCTTCCTGTCTACATTGTAAACTTAGCACATATAGAGTAGATGTTTGATGCCATCGCTGAACTTAAAGAG
>JAQZBX010107507.1:0-10646 GCA_029593785.1 Cabassous unicinctus
CACAAGAACAACAAAATGTTATTTTTTCATCTATAAACCAGAATTGTCACTTGATTTATGAGGTATTGAATTTTTCTCATAATAGTTCTGTAGTTTCCATTGTAAATGCCTTGCAAATATTGTGCCACATTCAATTAAATGTTAAATATTTCATAAAGTATTAAGAATTTTGATGGTATTAAAATGTCATTTTAAATATTCTATGTCAGATTTTTTGTTACAAGTAAAATCTTAATATTCAATTTTTGTATATTGATTTTAAACCCCTCAAACTTCCTAATCTAATTTAGTTTTTTAAAGGTGTCATCCAGGGGGAAGGCAAGATGGCATCGGTTTAAGTGGATGCTCTCCATCTCTCTCACAAAAGACAGCTGATTGGGGACAGGATCCTGCCCAAATGAGTGGTTCTGGGAGCCCACGGAGCAAGAGCCTTTGGGATATCAATCTGGAGGGAGCTGGACAGGGAGATAGATTGCTCAAGATAAAGCCTTGAGTTTTTAGCCCTGAGCTGGAAATCACAGAAGTGGCTGGCTAAGCCCCACCCTCAGGGCAAAGGGCTAGAGTGAGCCCCAAGACCTGCCTGAAATCCAGTGAGAGGGAGCATTCTCTAAGAGAGGGAGGGCTCTGGCAAAGGGTGGAGAGGGGTTTCCATTCTGTGTGTTTCATTGTCTGGACCAACTTAGCGCTTTGGGGAGCACACCAGCAGGCTTGAAGTGGCACCAGGCTAAGGGGAGAGGCAAATCTGCTGAGGAAGCCTGATTTACCTAACTGCCCTGGGATATAGAGGCTTGACTTGAGAGAGGGCAGACTCAGTGTATATTATAGTTCCGTGCTGAGGTAGAATTTAAACTACCCTAAGGGATTCAGGCAGTGGGTTGTGCTTAATAAGTTTCCACAAGCCTATTTAGGGTCCCCTGCGAGGAGGGGGTGGTATAGAAGAGGCTTATAAACCATTTCAGTGAGGTGAACTCAGTCATCAGGGTCCCATTTGAATTTCAAAAGGGAACCCAAGCTGACCAGGAGAGGGAAGGGGGTGTCTGCTCATAAAGCTTGCTGAATCCTGCTGTGCTAGAAGAGTAAAACCTGCCCAGGAGGAAAGTGACTGAATAGCCTTCTGAAGAGCTAACTGACCCAATTAGAAAGGTAGCTCAATGGAGGATTTTTTCCTTGAATATACGAGGACCCTAGTTTGATTCCTGGCTCCTCTAAGAGTAGTGATTCACTGGGATATCTAACATCCAGCTGATACCATAGGACGGGAAAAATATAGGCATTATTTTTTTACTAGCTTATTTTGGGGCCTTATTTAAAAAAAAAAAAAAAGAAAAGTTTACCTCCAAAAAAATTTTTAACTTAGTTTACTCACTAAAACTGCCTCAAAACCTGCAGAGAGTAGCCTGCAGGGTAATTGATTGATGAACACAGGCAGCCTGAGAGGCTCCACAAGGGCCCAAGAAGGAACGTTGTTCTTCCTTAGCTTTGTTTCACTGCTTGCTTGTGAGTGTGTTTGGGTTTATTTTTGTTTTGTTTTGTTTCTTGTTTTTCTTTCCTCTTTCCTTCCCCCACCCATTTCTTTTTTTAATTGGGTGCTGCTAGCTTGCTTCTTCTTTGCTGTGCTTCTTCCTTAATTTCCCATTTTACATATATACTGATTTGTCTACCAATGCTATCTCTTTTCCTTCCTTCATCTTTCCATATTCTGCTTTTTGTTGTGGTTCTTACATTCCACCTTTTTTTATTAGCCCACAACTTTACTGGTTTTGATTTCATTCATGTACATTCTGTTTTAAATTTTTTATTTAACTTTTTCTTTCTGTCCTTTTATTTCTCTTTCTCTTTCTCCTTATCATTCTGGTCTTTTAAATCATTCCATATATTTTTCTTTATAAGGTTTCCCATTTCATTGTAGGTACTTCAATTTTTTATTCCTATTACTCTGCACTGCTTACATGAGTTAAGTATTCATTTTACTAAGTCTTATATGGCCCCTCTTCTAACTTTTATTATTATTACTCATCCATTTTCTTTTCTTAACACTTTCAATTTATCTGGCACTATTCTTTTTCCTTCAAGGAGACACAGAAAACAGCAAGGAAATAGAACAAGAAGAACAAAGTGCCAAAGGGAAAACTTACACACACAAAACCAGCAGCTAAACAAAACTCTAGAGCAGAGAGAGAAGCTAATCAACTGAATCAACCCAACAAGATAAATGATGACAAGAGGGCAACAAAAATTACAAACCATACTAAGAAACATGAGGACATGGACCAGTTCAATGAACAAACTAAAAACCAGGAAGAGATGCAGAATATCAAACAACTAATCAAAGATGTACAAAAACAATATCATGGAACAACTTAATGAAGTGAAGGAAGAGATTAAGGATATTAAGAAGACACTGGGAGAAAAACTGAAGAAATTGAAAACATACATAAAAAGATAACTGATATGATGTTGATGAATGGCACAATCCAAGAAAGAAAAAAGACACTGGAATCACATAACAGAAGATTTGAACAGACAGAAGAAAGAATTAGTGATGTGGAAGAAAGTATATCTGAAATCAAAGAGATAGTAGAACATATAGATAAAAATATAGAAAAAATCCAGCGGGGATTTAGGGATTTAAATGACAACACAAAACACATAAACATATGCATTATTGGCATCCCAGAGGGAGAAGTGAAGGGAAAGGGAACAGAAGGAGTGTTGAAGGAAATAATGGCTGGAAACTTCCCAAATTTACTGAGGGAGATGTCCAGGGAGCACAGCACACCCAAACAGTATAAATCCTAATAGGACTACTCCAAAACATATACTGGTCAAAATATCCAATGCTTAAGACTAAGTGAAAATACTCAAGGCAGCAAGAGACAAGAGAACCATCACATACAAGGGCCAATAAATTCAACAACATAGAAAGAATGGAGATATTCCTTATATGTATGTATTACATAAATATAAAAATATATGTAATCTCAAAAGCCTTTCATGTCTTAAGAAACTATTTGTACTTTCAAATATTTTCACAAGGATAAACAGTAAGTCCACTTTAGTCCATAACTCTCCCCTGCCCCCCCATCCTGAGGAGTCAGGGATGGTGATCTACACTCCACCTAGAATTGAGAGGGGGTTTATATCCCATGGGGAAGATGGATGGGATTATCCTGTCTGCAGCTACAGACTTTTTCCATTCCCTGGGAAGGCCATTGTACATCATCATCTCCCCACCAGTTGTCTTGGGTGAGCCCAATGAGCTGAAGAGTAGGATTTGCTGCTCCAACAATGTTCCAGGCCAACTGGCACATGGACAGCTCAAAGACTCAATTCTCTGTAAGTACACCAAAAAACTCCAGCAACCAGTATAGGTTTGAAAAGAAGGGATAAATGAACCACGTACAGGGAAGACATAATTGAGTCCAACTTTGTCACTCTCAGGAGCAAAAACTCCAAAGTAGGACCCACTCTGAAACTAACCATTCTGACATAGGACCTGGGTGTCCCCAGAGCCCTCAGGAGCCCCCCTATTTGGGGAGATATCCACATTGGAATTCTATGAGTTTGTACTGAGATGTGCATAAGCATTACCTCTGGGATGACCTCCCATCTCACTTTGAAGTCTCTTAGCCATATAAACTCATTTGTCTTTACCTTTTCCCCCTTTCATTCAAGATCTTTTTCCAGTCACATTGACAGTTGGTGCTTGGTAGCAATCCCTCAGTGCTGGGAGGCTCATCCCTGGGAGTCATGACCCATGCTGGGAGGAAGGTAATGCATTCATAAGCTGAGTTTGGCTTAGAGAGAGGCCACATTTGAGCAACAAGGAGGTTCTCAGGAGGGAACCCTTAGGCACCGCAGAAAAACAGGCTAAGTTTCAATTTTAAGAGCAGAGACTCATAAGGCTAATCATCAATATCAAGGGCCCATCAGTGGATAATCCTCCCTTGCCAGTCGATGCCCCTGCACCTGAGAGACTGTTGTTGCTCCCTTAGAGAATATGGCAGAGCTCTCCAGGATGGGAATTCAGTATTCTCTCATTTATTGAGTGTATTCTCCTCCCACTGTGACAATGCCCTGTGAATATTTGAACATTTTTATATACCTTATATTAATGCTTAGGTGAACTTCCTCCCATGCATCCTCCATTCCTGAAACCCAACACCAATGATCTTCCACCACCCCAGTTGTAACACTCCTGTGTTACAAAGATTCTTCAAAGATGAAGCCATTACAATAGCCGAATACAATTAATAGGAAAATGAAATAATGATGATAAGTTTAATAAGAGATAAAATACATTAAAAATTAAAAAAAAACTAAAAAAGAAATAAAACTTAAAAATTTGGATATTAAAAAATGAAAAATATTTTAAAAAATCATTTTTTGACCTTTTGCCTTTCACTACTGCAATATCTTGTGTCCAGTCTGTACCGTGGCATGTTCCCCCTCTCATTCCCCAGTGTCTCACTATTTTTCATTTTGTTTTCAAAGAAGACTTAGGTCATAGCCAAGTCATACAAAAGATACAGAAGACTCTCATATACAGGGTTTAAAATAGAAAGTATCAACAATAGAGTATATGTGAAAATTGTAATTTTCCATTAATTATCTGTAATCCTGTAATGTTTCTAATGTAAAAATAATAATATTTCAAAATGTATATAGACAAAAAAAATTTCTAATTAAAAAAAAAAAGTGATTTAAATACCCCAGGTATAAAGATCAAGTAAATAAAAGCAAATTAAAACCAAACAATATAGAGATAAAGATAAAAATTGCAGTAATTCAATTCATAAATAGTCTAAAATAGATATTATCAATAAAGCTAATGTTCATAGTTTGGAAAAATTAATAATATTCAGAAACCTTTAACATCGTCACCAAGGGAAAGGGAGTGAGAAAGCACAAAATACAAATATAATGGAACTCTTATATGTAGCTGGTAGTAGTGCAAAATTCCACAAACACATTGAAATGCTGCTTTATATTATTCATGAAACTATAATCCATAAACTATAATCTATCAATTTTACTTACATATGTTAATTTACAGTACCATAAATTTGTATAGCTAGCACCAGGGTTTCATCAATTATATGTAGTTTGAGAACCATATCTGTATTTACCAGGAAAGTAAACTACATGTGCATATCCTTACACTTCTGGCATGCATTCTCTTCCATGTAATCAATTTCAAAGAGTAGTTGAGCAAATTAAGCTCAAAGAGCAGAAATAAATCAACCCTGGACTTCTCAAGACATTTTGTATCCATTTCAAGGTCAGACATCAAACACACTTCTCAATAGCATTCTCTCTGATGGCAATGGACTTTCCTCTGACCCTTAATAAAGAAATGCAAGTTGTTTGCACCATAAGCTTATTTAATTGGGAGGTTTTAATATCCTTTTTTGTAAACCATGTAATACAAACAACATGGTGATAAAATGCTTCATGTTCCAAATCTTCTGCTAATATCTTCAGACTTTGCCATACTGTCTTCTTATGGATTTTGAAAGAGAAATTAAATATGGCAATAATTTAGTTCCTTTATTATTATTGTGACCAAATAATAATTTGTATAATTCTTTTCTACTCTGAAAGCCCTAGTTTTATCAGTGTCATTATTTTTTCTGATAATTATCATTTTTGTACTGTGCCTCCAGAATGATTGTAATGACTTGTATGTACATGGTCTAAAATTTTATGCATTTTCATTACTTTCCTTTACAGATAATCCTGTTAATAAGCCCTTCTCCCTTGTGATATATGCGTTACTTCCTAAGAGTGATTTTAACAAATTTTGTTCTTCATTTCTAGGTAATCTTCCTCAGAAGTCTCTTCTTTTTTTTTTAATTAATTAATTTATTTATTTATTTATGTAACTTTATTTTGTACATTTAATAATTGAAACTATAAACAATTAAAAACTAAAAAGTAAACACAGATGAATAAATATATACATTTCTCAATCAAATGTAATGGATACATATTAATTTTTTTTTAATCAAACAATATGTTACACAATATATTTGGTTCATAGTAACGCAATGATACAGTATTTGTCCTTTTGTGTCTGGCTTGCTTTGTTCAAGGATCAGAGAGTTGAATGAGAAGTCTCTTCCTGATCATTACTAGATATTATGGTGTATTTCTTATAATGCATTGTATTTGCTTGCGTGTGTGTGTGTGTGTGTGTGTGTGTGTGTGCATGTGTATGTAAATATATATATATTTATATTTTGACTAAGTCATTTTTGTATTTTGCTTATTTTTTTCTCTTATAAATATGAAAGAACTTTGTTTCCATATCCAATGACTAGCCATTTGGCTACCAATTTTAACAAGGTAGGAGGTAGTCAAAACATACATCATATAAATCATTTCCTTAAGGTTTATGGGAAACGATTTTCAACTTGGTCAATAGATTAAATACCAGGAACTGTGTATTCAGCTTCTGCATTATTGGATTTTTGTTTGTCTCCATCAATAATTATTTTTTTAACAGAAAGTCAGAAGAGGTGACCCCCAGAAATGATGTTAAGTAAGAGTTTATGATTCCAGTTTTTATATTACACAATTGATTTTGAGTCCATTAAAGGATATAAAGGTAAATACTTATCAAAATTAAAATTACTACATAAATTACAGAATTTAACTTCTCCATTACCACACAATATTTGTGACTATATGTCTTACTGACAGACTTGATTATGTAAATAAAATTGCCGTTAATTTTTTTTTCAATAAAATTCACTAAGAAAGCATTGCCTTCATATCGTTGGCCAAGATTTTTTTCAGATAATACTACCTACTCTAGTCAATACCCCACAAAACAAATTATGTGTCCAAAACTTTTTGCATGGTAAAATTAGTAACTGATTAATTAAACTTTAAATCCTTTTATCCTCACCCATAACATACATGATTGCAATGTGAATATTAATCTATAAGGTAGTATCAAGCTTTTCGATTATACATTATTGCACACTTCCTTAGAAAATAATTTTTGGCACCAAAACATTCTCATGATATTTTTCATCTATGCATTTCTCAAAGTATAGATTAAGGGATTGAACTTAAGAGATATGATGGTGTAAAATGGTGCAGATATTTTATCCTCAGGGAAAGTGGTTGGTGGTCTAAGATAGACAAAGATTGAAGAACCAAAGAATAAGACAAAGATTGAAGAGCCAAAGAATAAGACTACCACTGTGATATGAGACCCACAGGTAGAGATAGCTTTGCATCTTCCTTCAGCTGAATGATTTCTTAAGGTAAATAATATAATGACACAAGAAAAAAATAAGACAACAAAGGTTATCAGGATGACTATACATGTATCTGCAACCAAAAGGACAATTGTGATGTTTGTATCAGTGCAGGCAAATTTTAGCAAGAGGAAGATATCATGAAAATACTGATCAATTACAGTTGAACCAAAAAAGGGCAACTGGAGTAACAGATAAAACCATGGAATGGAAAGGAGAGATCCACCAGACCAAGCAGCTAGGATTAGAAGATTGCATCTTGTCCTGTTCATGATAATCATGTAGTGCAGAGGTTTGCAGATGACAATGTAGCAATTGAAGGCCATGGCAACAATAATGAAGATCTCAATGCCTCCAAGGAATGCATGGCAAATACCTGCAACATGCAATTTCTATAGGAGATGGTTTTTGTCCCTACTAACAAGTCACTGATCAGTTTAGTTGTAACACTAGAGGTGTAGCAGATGTCCATACAGGATAAATGGCTCAGGAAATAGTACATGGCTTGGTTAAAAAGGCAGCTGCAGCTAATGAGACAAGGATAACAAGGATTCCTACAAAGATGGAAGCATAAGTGAATAGGAAGAGCACGAAGCAAAATATTTGTAGGTGCTGGTCATAAGAAAGCCCCAAAAGAATGAATTCTGAGATGTTGTGGTGGATTTCCACATATTTCAGTATGTGTATATAATTCAGAAATAAACTGATACCCTGAAAAGGAAAGGAAATGAAAATGGATGAAGAATATATCAGTATGATCACAAAAATGTAAAATTTACAAAAACATTGCTTGACATGCGCAGAGTATTAATAGTATTGTTTATTAATTGAATTATATTACTTGTTCTTTTTTATTGTATCTTATTTTATAAATACATTGTGAAATAATTTTATGAAAATAAATATGTATAGTATTTAATTTTACCAGTGAAGATTAAATAATATTTTAAACATTATTTTGATCATAAAATATGTTATATCTGTTATGTTATTTAGATAACAAAAGTTGCATTTCCTTCATTAATTTTTTTTTGGCTTATATGTAATGTACTGCATTATTCCTCAAGTCAAATTTCTTTCTTTCAGCATGAATAGACATCCTCCCTTAATTTTCTGCAACAGTATATTCAGGAAATGTTTATGCTTAGTGAACTCCAGCTTGAATTGGTAAATTTAATTTGGCAGAGTTTATTGTGCTTACCTTGTCAGCAAATAGTGCCAACTGAATATACTAAACCAATGTAGCATCAGTTATAGTCAATAGCAAAGAATGGTTGAAAGGATACATAATTTTTTTTAAAAAAAATGTTATTAGCAGCTGTGGTTGTGAAAAATAATTTTCAGTCCCGTTCATTTTTCTTATTTTTATATCATATATTCAATTTTTTTTTAAATAAAATGTGCTGTCAATAAGATTGTGATGGCAATAGATAAAGGAAATATATACTGAATTACCTAATATGTGTGAGTTGTCTGTCATTCGTTTTTGCTAGAAATATGATATATGTAATCTAGTCCACAAAAGCAAGAGTCCATAAAAAGATGATACAATATAACTGTAAGACAAGCTGCATGGTCAGTTTGCACCCAGTGGCTATTTACTGCATTAAGAATTTGATGAAAGAGTCATGTTTTGTACAATCTTGAGACATTATTTACATCGGGAAAAAGAGATTGCAGGGATTGTGGGAACATGGCCAATGGGTTAGACATATAAATCTTAGTTTTTACTAAAAGAAAAAGCCAGATGCTGGCATGGGGACCTGCTTTGGGGCACAGCAAACCAGAACACTGCTTACCTACTCCCAGAAGATGGAGGGTAAGAGACACGAAGAAGCTAAAACAAGTAATTGTGATTTTTTAAAGCTCCCGGCTGCCAGGAAGGGCTCCCTTCCCCCACCCCTGAGATATAAGTGAGGGCAAAACTCCTGGTGAATTGCATCTAACTGAGAGTAGAGCAGGCATCTATCTCCAGGAGAAATACTCTGAGTCATTTAGGAGGACACTGGACAGATAGGAAAGCCAGGAATAATTCGGGGTTGCTTACCTCATTGGCTGGAAGGCGCACATATAGCTGGCCCTCAGGGTGAACAGAGTAGGTGGAGACCCTGGCCCACTGCTCCAAACGAGAGTGTGACAGCAGATTCCGTGCATGGAAAAAGTGTTGGGGAGAGTGGAGAGTGATTTTTTTTTCAGTGAGTTTAGCTAGCTGGGCCCCCCTTGAATATCAGAAGGGACTGCAACTCTACAGAGAGAGGGGTGGGGAATTGTCTCAGGCTGGCAGTCATGCCCAGCCACCTAGGTAAAGAAAGAAACTACATCAATGAGGATGCAGAATCAGGTGGCAATCAGAACCACTCCAGTTGACAGCAGAGTATCTCACCAGCCCTAGGGAAAAGGGGTGGAAATCCTTCTGAAAGGACTCACAATACCTCAGTGGGAGAATTCCTGCCTAATATATATGAGGTCCCTGGTTTGATTCCTGGCTATTCCTTGAGAAGAAGTCCAACAGGTTATCAAACAACCTGACAGGGAACATAAAGACATTTTCTTTGTATTAGCTTTTCTTGGGTCACTTTTTTTTTTTTTAAAGTTCATATTCTTTTATTTCCCTTAATTTACTCATGAAAACCCAGTTCAAAACCTGCAGAGGGGAGCCTGCAGAGTGAGTGATTGAGGAACACCAGCAGCCTGAGAAGATCATTAGGGGTCTAAGAAAGAAAGGCTCTTCTTCCGTGTTTATTATTATTATTTTCTCCTGTCTCCTTTTTTTAAAAAAAATGAGTTGCTGCTGTCTTGTTTCTTGCTTGTTTTGTATACCCTCCCTTGCTTTATCTGCTTGTTCATTTTCCTTTTTCTTTCTTTTATTCTTTTGGTTATTGATCTATTCTACCTATGCTATTTCTTTTAACTCCTTCATCTTTATAGCTTTTGCTTTCCATTGTTGTTCTTTCATTCCACCTCTTCTATTTGGTCTCCAAATTTTCTTGTTTGTATTTCTCCCTTTCCCTCTTTCTCTGTATACCTTCTCTTTTTCACTTTTTTCTTTCTCTCTTCTCTGTTTTCTCTTCCCCTCTTCTCATCATTCCAGTATTTTAATTCATTCTATACATTTGTTTCTCTATTCTGTTTCTTGTTTCATTGTTTCTATTCCACTTTCCTAAACTTATTCCTCTGTGCTTCTTACTTATATTAATTTTTCAATTTCCTAGGTCTTGTACATTTGGTCTTCTGCCTTTTATAATTACCATTACTATTACACATTTTGTCTTCCTATCTCCTTCCATTTAACTGCATATAATTTTTTTTTTCTTTCAAAGGAACATAGGCAGAACTGTCTCACACAAAAAAGCTGATTTGGGACAAGATCCTGCC
>JAQZBX010107508.1:0-10645 GCA_029593785.1 Cabassous unicinctus
GTATAAACATAATTTTTACATGCACTGGGAAACCAAAAATCCATGTGACTCGATTTATTGCGATATTTGCCCCATTCCAGTGATCTGGAACTGAACCTGCAATTATCTCCGAGCTATGCCTGCACACAGAATGGATAAAAGCCATGCTGCTTGGGCTGAAGTGGGGGGAAATGGTGGACATAGGGACAAGGTGTTATCATAGCTTGGTAATTGGTCCCAGCTCTGGTTCTAGGGGCTTTCCCTGGTCCCGTCCTCAAAACACTGAGCCTGGGAAGTCAGGAAGAAAGTGAGCCAGCTCTTCCCTTAATTGCCCAGTTGGCACTCCTTCCAACTGCCCCTTGTCCTTCCTCTCACTGTTCACAATCTTTCGTTCTTACAGATTCCTCAGCTGGAACACAGGGAGGGGTCTTGGCTTCAAAGGAGACCCAAACTGAACCACATTGAAAAGGCATTATTTCCTGGCCTTCGGAGGAATTCTAGATATGAACATTATTTTTGAGGACAATAAAAGAAGGAGGGAATAAAGAATGGTGAAACATAAACAGAGGCAAAGATTATTGGATTAATGATGTAGCCCTGAACCTAAAGAGTTACAACTAACAGTAACGTCCTACTTTGGAGGGAAAACCAGCCACCTCGACTTCCACCAACATCTAACAGCCTGAGGCAAAGTTTCTCTAGCCCTATTTTCCTTACCAAACTAATGTCTGTACGGAACCTGATGGCACCCTATGGCTAATGGTAACCTTTTTTATTGTAGAGCTATATCTAGTCTCAAGGAGGCAGCCTTCATCCTCTGGGCCCTTATTTTGCGCTTATTCCTGGACAATAATACAGTATTATAATTTTTTTTTCTGACAAAAAGAAATTATGGCACCTTGTACCAGAAGGCAAAATTCATCTAGAGAAGTGATTCAGGAAAAATATTCCATGTAAATCTTGCTTTGGCCCCAAAAGTCTATTACCTTAATGCCAAATGCTGAAAGGTGACTTTGAATCCAAAAAAGAAATTTCTAAAGTTCAACTCATTTTTACTGCTGTTTTAATTACAGCTATGAGACCAGTGACTTCAAAAGTGTAAAATTCCTTTAGACAAGGGGAAGGAATAATGGTCAGTTCTCAAAACCGCCACTGAATACAGAAAATATGGTATGATTATGCATGCAATTACCTAAAAGTTTGTTATTTTACAAAATTCAGTTCTTTCCTGCTAAAGTCCAATGTTGAGTAATCAAATGCAGACTGTACTTAATTTGTCACAGTGCAAATAGCAGAGGTTATGGAAAGTGTTATGGTTCTACCATCATTAATATTCCACTGGTGTTGGAATAGATTAGCAAGTGAAGAACACAGCAGGTTAGGATTATATAAATCTATTCAAACTCCACATAATGAATGCAAAGAAGAGTGATTTGAATGTCTAACATCAGTCACTCAACACAAGGAAAAAAATTCTCATGGCTCACTGGCAGGGATTTAAAAGAGCTGTTTACTTCTTACATTTGCACTCACTATTATAATCAGACCTACAGAAATAAATTGCTAATAATTGGCATGATAAATGAATTCATTATTTTCTCAACAAAATTTCTAAATTTCCCATGCAGTCCCAAGAATCATATTTTATAGCCATTTCGAGTGCAAGGATTCGAGCAGTCACCAAGCACAGGGATTCATACACTTCCTTTTGAATCCCGCCTTCCACTCACTCCTCCCGGGGCCTGCCCGGCTTGAATTCAATAGCCAGTTGTGATTATTCTCACTTCATAGTGGAGATGGCTAAATTACATAGCCATTTATTTTACTCTCCTACCAATTGCTTTATATAAAGTTAATCAAAAGAAGGAGTCATAAACTGTCATGTAAGGGTGAAAGAGAAATTTCCCAATTCAAAGCGGAAAGTACAACTAACTGAACCCCTCGGTGGTGTGGGCTGAGAATCAAACAGTACATCGTGGAAAAAGAGAGAGGCAGAAAAGAGGAATGTTAGTCATGAACTCTGGTGGAGTAATGAACTCCTAAGGGGAGATGGAGGGTAAGAGCATCGAGGAACTTTAGGGAGGAAACTACAACCACTTGAAGAGCATCCCAGACCTTCTCCTCTGTAGGGACAGGTTACCTCCCCAGAGAGATGACGGCACCATGATTGCAGGGAATCAAAACCAGTTTTATCAACAATTTTACCCAAGACTTTCACAAGGGACTTGACAAGGGACATCATAGTCAAAGTCAAAGCTGTGGCATTCCCCAGAATCTCCATACAAATGGCAAGAAAATATGGGGGCAAACAGAAGAGACAAAGGTTTCTTTCAAAAATGAACACTAATTTTTAATGTTTCAAACCTACTGTCTTGGCATTACGAATAAAAATAAGAACTTGGTCCTATACCCATGTGACTATAGCAACAAGTCGAAAGCTCCTGGTACGTTGAAAAGAATAATGTTAAAAATTCATAAAAATGTAAAAGGGGGGGTGAAGGAAAGGGAGGAAGATTATCCTGAGCTTCCTTTAAATCCATCAGACTGAGAGTACACATGGGTTTGGGTTCTAATCCATACCTTGCTAGCTCCTGTTTCCTTCCGCTCATCCAAGAAGCTCTACTCACTGTGAAGCATCACTGCAGCTACCAGTGTTTCTTGAAGTCCCTAGGGGGTGTCTCCCACATGCTCATGAGCATGACTGTCAGCATCACTGCCATGGAAAATCCCACTGCCAGCTCTCCAGGGAAGCCCTGTCTCTGTTACTGTCATCCCTTGAGCATGACCAACTGTCATGTCTGCTATACTTGCCACACACTGACACAGCTTTGAGCTTTAGCCACCAGCGCTAAGAACCATCAGGCTGCCACCAGGCCAGCCATCACTGCCATATTCCTCCACTTCCTGAAGAATTCCAATGGATGCAGCTGCCAATTCCCATCCAAATACCACCCCAGTGCATCAGAGCCCTATGGTGCCTATGTCATTCAGGGTTCTCCAGAGAAACAGAACCAACAGCATATATGTATACATGGTAAGAGATTTATTATAAAGAATTGGCTCATGCAATGGTGGTGGCTGACAAGTCTGAATTCTGTAGGGCAGGCCAGAGGCTGGAAATTCCAATAAATGTGATCTTGAAATCCTGAGTCTGATTCCTTAAGGCTGGAAACTCAGAAAGTAATAGAGGGTGTAGACTTGAGGCAGACTTCTTTCTGATCTTTGGAAATCTCATTTCTTGCTGTTAAAACCTCCAACTGATTTGATGAGGTTCACCCACGTTATGGAGGGCAATCTCCTTTATGTGGTTTATGTGTCAACTGGCTGTAGTTGCTAAGCCCATCTATTAAATACCCCTATGCCAAAACTAAGCCAGTGTTTGTGCAAACAAATGGACACCATAATCAAGCCAAGCCCCTACATAAAATCAACCATCATAGATTCCAAGCTGGTCTAGGAGGAAATTCTTTTCACTCCTCTTTACACTTGAATACACAGTGTTGCTTTCCCCTGGCTTGTATATTTTTTGGTGGAATAGCATTGCCGTTTTTACTTTAATTATTTTCCTTCTTATGTCCAAGAGCCCTTGGTGGCTAAGCTGAAGTCTCAAGCACTATCTACCACTCAGTATTGGCATCACTCTGCTCTTCTTCTCTTGTTGTAGGTTATGTTGTGCCTGACTCCCTTTACCCTTGAAAGGAGTTCTTATCTGGAAACTCCTCATGCAAACAAGATGGACTTGCCCCACTGGCCCAGGGGATCTGCCAGGCCAGCCTGACCGTCACATTTAGAGATGATGTCAACCCACCCAGGGACATTAGCAACAACTCCGCCTATCTATCTAGCATATTTATCGTTGGAGAAATAGTATCACGTTATTCTTTCTGAATCCTGTTCCCAGACCCTCCATAACAGAGTTTCAACCTCTGGATCACCCTGTCCTGGTGCTTGTAGAGACCCAGCCTCTGAGAATATTTCTGGCCACCTGAGAATCCAATGCCAAGGCAAGAAATCGATTGGCAATCTGGGACCTTTAAAATGTAGCTCCTAGTCACTTCTTAAGCAATACTCCTAGTGTGAAGGATTTTTCTCTTTTGTTCTCTAGAGTGATAAAATGAAAATCCCTATCCAATCAGGCCAGGAGATGGCTAACAGCAAGAAAAGAAAAGCTCTGAGGTCCTAAGACAAATTGTAGTTGCCCTATCGCAGAATGTGTTAGAGTGTATTGTAGTTTGTTCTTTACTCTCTCTCTTCCCCACCAGCTGAAGGGGCACATCTCTCTTGCTTACTGTGGAATCACCAGGAGCCAACCCAGGATCTGACATGTAGGAAGCAGGTAATAAATATTTTTAAATAATTGGCTTTAACATTTTATGAAGTTTGAGTACAAGGGTACTACCCATTTTTTTAACAAATCAATTTTATTGATACATATTAATAAAGCATAAATCCATCTAAAGTGTACAGTCAATGGTATTTGGTATAAACAGATTGCTGTGCATTCAGCACTCCAATCATTTTCAGAGCATTTTCATTATCCCAGTAATAATAATAATAATAATACTAAAAAACAAAAACCAAACAAAACTCATCACCTCTCAATCTCTCTTTGCTTCCCCTACCTTACATAGCTGCTATTCTTTCCTTCTCTCTAGTTTATTTGTATTTATGTTTTGTAAAAAACAGTCTTGTATATGCAATATCACCCATATTCATATTTCACATGAGTTTTCACTATGCTATATAGTTCCATGTTACAGTTTTTAGCTTTCCTTCTAGGAATATACATGTCCTTGGGCTTTCCCTTTCAACCACTGTCATACCGAAATAATAGCTCTGCTGGTTAGAGCAGCATGATGTGCTCTTACCACTTCCATTCATTCCCAAAGATTTACAAACAACTTTTAACCAATTCTGCTCAGATTAACCTTAAGCTTTCCATTCTCTACCCTTATTCTATTTTCTGGTAAGCTATGTTCTAATTATTAATTCCATGAGATTACATAATATATTTAGTTCATAATAGCACAATCATGCAATATTTTTCCTTTTGTGTCTAACCAGACACAACATAATGTCCTCCACGTTCATCCATGTTGTCATATGCTTCACAACTTCATTTCTTCTTACCACTGTATAACATTCTATTGGGTGTATACACCACAATTTGTTTATACATTCATCAGTTAATGGACACCTGGGTTGTTTCCAACTTTTGGCTATTGTGAATAACGGTGTTATGAACATCGGTGTGCAGATGTCTGTTCGTGTCTCTGCTCTCAGTTCTTCTGGGTATATACCTAGCAATGGTATTGCCAGGTCACATGGCAAGTCTATATTCAACTTCCTTAGGAACTACAAAATGGTCCTCCACAATGGCTGTACCATTCTGCATTCCCACCAACAGTGAATAAGCGTTCCTATCTCTCAACATCCTCTCCAACATTTACACTTTTCTGACTTTTTAACAGTGGCCCGTCTAATAGGTGCAAAATGATATCTCATTGTAGTTTTGATTTGCATTTCCCTAATCACACTGCTGTTGAACATTTTTTCATGTGTTTTCTTTACCATTTGTATTTCTTTTTTGGAAAATTGGCTTTTCAAGTCTTTTACCCATTTTTTAACTGGATAGTTTGTCTCTTTATTGTTGAGTTCTATGATCTATTATATATCATGAATATTAAACCCTTATTGGATATATGATTTATTGAGTCAGCTGCCTTTTCACCCTTTTGACAAAGTCCTTTGAGGTGCAAAAGTATTTCATTTTGAGGAGGTCCCATTTATCTGTTTTTTTCTTTTGTTGCTCATGTTTTGGGTGGAAGGTTTAAGAAACTACCACCTACCACCAGGTCTTGAAGATGTTTTCCTACATTTTCTTCTAGGAGTTTTATGGTTGTTGCTTTTATATTTAGGTCCTTGATCTGCTTTGAGTTAATTTTTATATGAGGTGTGAGATAGGGGTCTTCTTTGTTTCTTTTGGTTATCCAGTTCTCCCAGCACCATTTGTTGAATATACTGTTCTGGCCCAGCTGGGTGGGCTTCACACCTTGTCAAAAATCACTTGACTGTAGATGTGAGGATCTATTTCTGAGTTCTCAATTCAGTTCCATTGGTCAGCCAGACCCATGCTGGTTTTACCACTATAGCTAAGTAACATGCTTTATATATTTTTAAAGATACTTAGATTACATAAATGTTACATAAAAAATATAGGTGATTCCCATATGCCCTGCTCCTTACCCCTCCCACACTTTCCCACATTAACAACATCCCTCATTAGTGTGGTACATTTCTTACAATTGATGAACACATATTGGAGCATTGCCACTAAGTGGATTGTAGTTTACATTATAGTTTAAACTCTCTCCCACGTATTTTTGTAAGTTATGACAAGATATATAAAGGCCTGTGCCTGTCACTGTCAGGTCATTCAGGACAATTCCAATGTCCCGAAAATGCCACCATGTTACATCTATTTTTTTTTTTTAAAGATAACTAGGCTACAAAAATGTTACATAAAAAATATAGGGGATTCCCATATGTCCCACTCCCCATGCCTCCCACATTTTCCCACATTAACAACATCCTTCATTAATGTGGCACATTCATTGCAATTGATGAACACATTTTGGAGTATTGCCACTAAGCATGGATTAAAGTTTACCATGTAGTTTATACACTCTCCCACCCAATACTATAGGTTATGGCAAGATATATAATGGCCTATATCTATCATTGCAATGTCACTCAGGACAATTCCCAAGTCCCGAAAATGCCTCCACGTTACACCTGTTTTTCCTTCTCCTTACCCTCAGAACCTCCAGTGGCCAATGATATAATTTTTTCCATTGGTAGAATCACAGTAAGTCTATAGTAGAATACCAGTAAGTCTACTTTAGTCCATAGTTCATTCTCCAATTCTGAGGATTCTGGGATGGTGATGTCCACTTCACCTCTAATTGAGAGGGAGCTGCAATTCATTAGGGCAGATGGATGAGACTCTCTTGCTTGCAGTTGTAGACTCTCTCGGTTCCTTGGTATGGTGGTTGTCCATCATCCCCTCTTTGTTAGTTGTCCTAGTTGAGACCAATGAACTGGAGAGTAGGTGTTACAACTCCATTGAGATTCAAGGCCCAGCTGGCACATGGACAGCCCAACAACTTAAGTCTCTTGGATGTGCACCTACTAACTCTAGTACTAATTATAGGTTCAAATAGAAGAACAGAAGAGTTGTGTGTAGGGAAACCACAACTGAGTCCAACTCTGTCACCCTGGGAAGCATAAATTCCAAAGTAAGGCCCACTGGCAAGGCACCAAACTTCTGAGCTATCTGCCCTAACTATAGTGTCTGGATGTCTCCTGAGACATCTTTGGCAGTTAAAGAGATGCTGCTGAGACATGCATAAGCGTAATCTCTGGAATGAACGCCCGACTCACTTTGAATTCTCTTAGCCATATAAACTCATTTGTCTTTACCTTCTCCCCCTTTGGTCAAGGTCTTTTTCCAGTTGCATTGCTAGTTGGTGCTTAGTAGTAGTCCTTCGGTGCCAGGTAGGCTCATCCCCAGGAGTCATGTCCCATGCTGGGAGGAAGGTAATGTATTTATATGCTGAGTTCAGCTTAGAGAGAGGCCACATTTGAGCAACAGCAAAGCCTCCCAGGAGGCAACTCTTAGGCACCCTATAATACTAGGCTGTTTCCATTTCAAGTGTAAAGGTTCTTAAGCACAGTCATCAATATCAAGAGCCCATCAATAGACCTT
This sequence comes from Cabassous unicinctus, assembly GCA_029593785.1. NCBI lineage: Eukaryota > Metazoa > Chordata > Mammalia > Cingulata > Chlamyphoridae > Cabassous > Cabassous unicinctus. Next base: position 7,748 of record JAQZBX010107508.1, read on the forward strand.
CCTCCTTCACTAGTCATTGCCCCTATATTCAGGGGATTCTTGGTGTTCTATTAGAGAATGTGGCAGAGCTCCCCAGGATAGGAATTTGATATTTCTTTGGTTATTGTGTGACTCTCCACCCACCATAACAATGCCCCATGAACATCTGAGCACATTTATATGCCTTATATGTATGCCCAGGTGAGCTTCCTCCCATGTATCACCCATCACTGACACCCTGCATCAATGAACCTCCCCTGCCACAGTTGAAACCCTTCTGTGACCCAAAACTTCTTAAAAAATGAAGCCAATAAAATAGCCAAATACAAGTAGTAAGAAAATGAAATAATAATGACAGTTAAAAGTAAGAAATAAAATACAGAAAAAAATGTTTTAAATTTTTAAAAATTGGGGATAATATTTATAGAATATAGAAACTAATGAGTTCTCCAACTTCGTTCTTCTTTTTGAAGACATTTTTGGCTATTCAGGACCCCTTACTCTTCCAAATAAATTTGATTATTGGCTTTTAGATTTTTGCAAAATAGGCTGTTGATTTTTTTATTGGGATTGCACTGAATCTGTAGATCAGTTTGGGTAGAATTGACATCTTAACAAGATTTAGTTTTCCAATCCATGAACACAGAATATCTTTTTTAGTCTTCTATCCATGAATACGAAATGCCCTTTTATTTATTTAAGTCTTCTTTGGTTTCTTTTAGGAATGTTTTGCAGTTTTCTGAATACAGGGCCTTTATGTCCTTGGTTAAATTTATTCAAAATATTTGATTGTTTTCATCATTATTTTAAATAGAATTTCTTTCTGATTTCCTCCTGAAATTGCACATCAGAAGTGTATAGAACACTGTTGATTTTTGCATATTAATCTTGTATCCCACCACTTTGCTAAACTTGTCTATTAATTCTAGTAGCTCTGTTGTGGGGTTTTCAGGATTTTCTAGATATAGGATCATATCATCAGCAAATAGTGAACGTTTTACTTCTTCCTTTCCTATTTGGATGCCTTTTATTTCTTTATCAAGCCTAATTGCTCTAGCTAGAACTTCTAGCACAATATTGAATAACATTGACAGTGGGAATCCTTGTCTTGTTCCTGATCTCAGTGGGAAATCTTTCAGTCTTTCAGCATTGAGTACAATGCTACCTGTGGTTTTTCATATATTCACTTTACCATATTGAGAAAGCTTCCTTCTATTCCTATCTTTTGGAGTGTTTTTATTGAGAAAGGGTATTGTATTTTGTCAAATGCCTTTTCTATCTCAGTTGAGAGGATCATGTGATTTTTTTCTTCAATGTATCAAAGTGGTTTATTACAATAATTGATTTTCTTGTGTTGAACTACCTTTGCCTACCTGGGATAAAGCCCACTTGATTGTGGTGTATAATTCTTTTAATGTGCTTTTGGATATGGTTTGCAAGTATTTTTTTTGAAGATTTTTGCATCTGTATTCTTTAGAGATATTGGTCTGTAATTTCCTTTTTGCGTAGTATCTTTTTCTGGTTTTGGTTTTAGGGTAATGTTGGCTTCATAGAATGAGTTTGGTAGTGTTCTTTCCTGTTCATTTTTTGGAAGATCTTGAGAAAGTTTGATATTAGATCATCTTTGAATAATTAGAAGAATTCATCTGTGAAGCTATCTGGTCCCAGGGTTTTCATCTTTAGGAGGTTTTTGATGACTGTTTCAATCTCTTCACTTGTGATTGGTTTGTTGAGGTCTTCTATTTCTTCTATTTCTTCCTGGGTCAGTGTAGGCATTACTTCACATGTTTCTAGGAATTTGTCCATCTTGTCGACATTGTCTAGTTTTTTGGCATACAGTTGTTCATAGTATCCTCTTACGACCTATTATTTCTGTGGGGTCAGTGGTAATGTCCTCTCTCTCATTTCTAATTTTATTTGTTTGCATCTTCTCTCTTTTTTCTTTGTAAATCTAGCTAAGGGTTTGTCAATTTTGTTGATCTTCTCAAAGAACCAAATTTTGGTTTTGTTGATTCTCTCTGTTGTTTTTTGTTGTTGTTGTTGTTCTCAATTTCATTTATTTCTGCTCTGATCTTTACTATTTCTTTCCTTCAGCTAGGTTTGGGATTAGTTTGCTGTTGTTTTTCTAGTTCCATCAGGTGTGCAGTTAGATCTTCAATTTTAGCTCTTTTTTTTCTTTTTTATTGTAAGCATTGAGGGCTATTAATTTCCCTCTCAGCACTGCCTTTGTTGTGTCCCATAGTATTTGATATTTTGTGTTCTGATTTTCAAGATATTTGTTGAATATCTTTAAGATATTTGTTGAATTCTCTTGCAATTTCTTCTTTGACCCTCTGATTATTTAAGAGTGTGTTGTTTAATCCCCATATATTTATGAGTTTTCCCTTTTTCAATTCATTATTGATTTCCAGCTTCATTCCATTATGATCCAAGGAAATGTTTTGTATAATTTCAATCTTTTTCAATTTATTGAGACTTGTCCTGTGACCCAGCATATAGTCTATCTTGGAGAGGGATCCATGAGAATTTGAAAAGAAGATATATCCTGATGTTTTGGGGTACAATGCTCTATAGATGTCTGTTAGGTTTAGTTCATTTATCATATTATTCAAGCTCTCTGTTTCTTTATTTATCCTCTTTCCAGATGTTCTCTCCAATCCTGAGAGTGTTGTATTGAAGTCTCCAACTACTTTTGTAGAGACATCTATTTCTCCCTTCTGCTTTGCCAGTGTGTGTCTCATGTCTCTTGGGGCAGTAAGGTTAGATGCATAAATATTTAGTATAGTTATTTCTTCTTGGTGAATTTCCCCTTTTATTAATATATAATGTCTTTCTTCTCCCTTATATGAGTTTTGCATTTAAAATCTATTTTGTCTAATATTAGTATCGCTACTCCAGCTCTTTTTTTTTTTTTTTTTT
>JAQZBX010107509.1:0-10645 GCA_029593785.1 Cabassous unicinctus
ATGGCTGACCAGTGGTGTGACCAGGACTACTGGATCAAACCCAGATCCAAGTTACTCTTATCCAGTCCCTCCCTCTTTACTTCAGGTGGTGTACTGTTGAAGAAAGTGTTGCAGCCCTACTCCTACTCCCTCAGCAGAAACCCACAGCTCTAGGAAGATATGTGCTCCTCCCTCCCTTCTCCCTTGAATTCACAACTTTAAGAAGATAACGACTCCTCTCCTCCCTAAGGCCCTCTGCCTTAGGAAGATAAGCTAAACTCCCATTTTTGTTTCTGTAAACCCTGCCTGCCCACTTGCTTAGGAATTTGCCCATGTAAAGTCCCTATATAAATATAAAAGTTTTGATTTGAAAATCAAAACTCAGGGCTCAGATTTTGGGGACTGGATTTTCCTCTGGGCCTGTGCTCAGAGTGCTACTTGGGTTTCTCATCATCTAAGTTTTGTCTGCTGCAACATTTGGTTTCCTGACCAGGAAACCCAACCTTGCAGGCCCATTGTGCCTCTGGCTTGGGTCTGATGGGCACAGCCAATGGCAGTCTCTGAGCAAATGAACTAGGTGCCACCCATCCTCTTAATGGGACCTCCTTCTGAGGCGAACCCCATGGGACACATCCCCACATCCTGGCCTGACTCAGTGGGGAGGCAGACTGAACAGTGCCAGAAGAACTCCAGAAAGGTAAGGCCCTGGGTGCCAAGTCCTCAGTCAGGCCCATCTCTGGATGGAAGGTGAGAGTGATCACCTCAATTTCTTGAATATTGAGATCCCAGGATAGGTCAGAGCCTGTGGGAGGGATTGCAAAATCTCAGAGTGATTGTGTGAGTGAGCGAGGATGCCAGAGGCTTGCATTTGTTATTCCAGTCTGTGACTCCACAGCCTGTGCTACAGAGTCCGTGTGGGCCCTAACGTGTTTTCTTTGGCTATGTCATATGGCATAATGGCCAACCCAAACTCTGCCCGGGTTCCTTTGCTAAGATGAGGCAAAATTCTCACAAGAGACACTGACAGGCAGGCATCTGAGTGGCCTCAGAAGAGGCAACCCCTTCCTTTGTCTGTCTTGCATCTCTGATGCAGGGTGTGGGCTTATCACTGTTAATCCCTGTGGGAGGGATTGTGTAACTTCTGAGTGAGTATGTGTGAGTGAGGATGACAGAGGCTTGCCTCTGTTATTCCAGGCTGTGACTGCACAGCCTGTGCTATAGTTTCTGAGTAGGCCCTAATCTGTTTTCTTCAGCTACATTATATGGCATAATGGCCAAGCCAAACTCTGCCCAGGTGCTTTAGCTAAGATGAGCCAAAGTTCTCATGAGAGATGTGGACAGGTGGGCATCTGAGTGTCCTCAGAAGAGGAAGCATCTTCATTTATCTGCCTTGAACCACTGACTCAGGGTATGGGCTCATCACAGTCAAAACCTCCTGTCTTAGACTGCATGCTCAAGAATTTTAAAAATGGTTTTTCTGGAGATTATGGCATCTGGACAGACCCCGGCACCCTCCAAACCTTATGTGAATTAGAGTGGCCCACTTTTGGTGTTGACTGGCCCTCCGAAGGGTCTGTGCAGTGTGGCTGGTAGTCACAGGAACTCCGAGCCACCCTGATCAGTTTCCTTACATTGACTCTTGGTTAGAAATAGCCCAGAATCTGTCTCCCTTATGTTCAATTTTGTGTTGGAAAAAAGGGATAGAGCAGGATATTGGTTGCACAAGGAATGGGGCCCCAGAAACTGATCATTCATCAAGGATCCACAGAAGACCCACAAACCCCACCATAAACTCCAGTCATTCTAGCCTTCCCCACTCCTAGCCCAGGAGCACAGGCAGATCTCCCAGAAACACCCCCACCTTTATTCCCTCCGGGATGATTGACCCCCTGTGGAGAGAGCCCTGGAACCCAATAGCAAGGGGACTCTGCTTGGTGTAACCCATGTTACAGATGCCCCTCCATGAGATGCAGGGTCCAGCTCAGATCAATGATGATGGGACGATCTGTCTTGGGAGGCCTGTTTTGTACTACCAGCCCTTCACAGCAACAGACCTCTTAAACTGGAAACACCACACCCCTTCCTACCCAGAAAAGCCCCAGGCCCTTATTGATCTCATGGGATCCATTTTCCAAACCCATCATCCCACTTGGGATGACAGCCACCAATTTCTCCTGACTTTGCTTAATAGGGAGGAGAGACAACAGATTCTGATGAAAGCCCAAAAGTGGCCACAGGAGCAGGCTCCTGCTGGCATCTTAGCCCATAATATTGAGCATGAGAGGTGGTGCCTGAGCCCCAGCTGAACTGGGAGTTCAAAATTGATCATGGATGGTTTTCACTCCAGCAATATTGAGAAGCATTCCTTTGAGGGGTCTGAGAAGGGGCAAAACAACCCACAAACATGACGAAGAATTTATTCAATCAATAGCCCAAAGAATCTCTGAGAGATTTCTATGAACAACTTTGAGAGATTTCAGAATCTACACCCCTTTTGACCCAGAAGCTTCAGAAAACTAGAGAATGACCAATGCTGCCTTTGTTGCACAGGCAGCATCAGACATTAAAAGAAAGCCCCATAAATTAGAAATGTTCATGGGAAGTAACATCTCTCAACTCCTTGAGGTCACTGATAAAGTGTTCATCATTTGAAACAAAGTCACTGAATGTGAAGCAAACAAAACATCAAGCCTCCCTACTGGCAGCAGCCTTGGGAAATCCTGAGCCTAACTGATGAAGAGGGCCACCTCAAAAAGGGGGAAAAGCACCAAGAGGGTGCCCCTGGCCAGAGACCAATGTGCCTACTGCAAAGGAAGTGGACACTGGAAAAATGAGTGCCCCCAAAAGAATCAGGCACATGGAGGGAACATCCCCAAAAGGAAATATTGATCTGAACACCAAGACCATCTGATCAGGCTGGCAGGACTCAACTCCAAACAGGGGTGACTGGGTTCACTGGAACTTGGTCCCCATGAGCCCATGGTCAAAGTACAAGTCAAGGGCCAGTCAATGACTTTCAGTGTAGACACTGGAACTGAACATTCTGTGGCCACAACCCCCATCAACCCCTTTAGTGGAAAAACTGCTAATATCATAAAAGCAACTGGAGACCAGTCAAGACAATGGCCTTTTTACCAGTCAAGAATTTGTCAGCTTGGTGGCCACGAAGTAACTCATGAATTTCTGTACCTGCCTGAAAGTCTGGTTTCCCTACTTGATAGGGACCTTTTAAGCAAATTGGGAGCCCATATTACCTTCAAACCTGAGGGGCCAGCAAGCTTAAGTCTCAGGACCAGCCTCACTCTCCTCATCACAGTACTCTGAAGTGAGGAATGGAAACTTCATGCAGAAGAAAATTCAAGTCAGAATTTGGAAAAACTGCTGACACTTTCCCCACAGGTTTGGGCAGAAAGAAACCCACCAGGAATGGCATGAAACCATGCACCTATCATCATCGACCTGAAGCCTGGAGAGGTCACAGTCTGGCAGAGGCAGTATCTGATCCCCCATGAAGCAAAATTGGGCATGGTCGAACACATAGATCACCTGAGAAAAGAGCGAATCCTGATTGAGTGCCAGTCACCCTGGACACCCCTTTATTACCAGTAAAGAAGCCAGATGGGACAGGGTATCGACCAGCCCAGGATCTATGAGCCATCAACAACACCATTCTCACCTTACATCAGGTTGTTCCCAAACCATACACTTTGCTAGGACAGCTGCCACCTGAAGCCACCTGGCTCACTTGCTTGGACCTGAAAGATGCTTTCTTTTGCCTGCAGCTGGCCCCCTGAGCCAGCCTCTGTTACCCCTTGAGTGGGAAGATCCCAGAACCCAGCAGAAAAACTCAGCTAACCTGGATTTGGCTACTGCAAGGCTTCAAAAACTCCCCTACACTTTTTGGGGAAGACTTGGCAGCAGATCTGGCCACCTACCCCTGGGAGGACTGCAGGTGTGCCCTCTTGCAATATGTAGAAGACTTTCTACTTGCCAGTGAGATGGAAGAGGACTGCTGGAGAGGGACCCAGACTTTCCTACAACTTCTAACACAGACTGGGTACAAAGTGTCTTGGAGAAAAGCCCAAATCTGTAAACAGCAGGTCAAGTACCTGGGGTTCAGCATCACACAAGGGCCCCAGATGCCCAGACCAGAATGAAAGAAAGTAATCTGCACCATCCTTACCCCCAACACAAAAAGAAAGCCTCGTGAGTTCCTCAGGACTGCGGGGTTCTGTCACATCTGGAATCCCAGGTTTGCAGCCATGACCAAATGCCTCTATGAAGTTCTTACAGGTGCAGAAAAGGATTCCTTCAACTGAGGGGAGCTCAACTGAGGGCCTTTCAAGACATCAAATGATAACTTGGCAAAGCCCCTGGCTTGGGGATCCCAGATGTAACTCAAAACTTCAACCTGTTCATGCATGAAAAGAAAAAGGTAGCCCTGGGAGTCCTCACACAAACAGTCAGCCCCTGGTGAAGGCCATCACTTACCTCTCCAAGCAGCTGGACCCTGTGGCTGCAGGATGGCTGCCCTGCCTGAAAGCCCTGGTGGCAACTGTAACCTTCATCAAAGAAGCCAACAAATTAGCCCTCTGACAGGCTATTTGTGTCATGGTGCCACATGCAGTCACTGCCCTAATGAACTCACATGGGCACTGGTGGATATTTAACTCCAAGCTTGCACATTATCAATGTTTACTCTGTGAAAACCCCAGAGTAACAATAGAAAGACTGTGCAGTCTAAACCCTACCACCTTCTTGCCAGACAAAGAAGGGGTTTCTGAACATGATTGTTGAAATGACTGGGGAAGTTTATGCCAGTCACCCTGACCTCAAGACAAACCACTCCCTTCCCTGGACTGGATACTATGTACAGATGGGAGCAGTCTTGTTAAAAATGGGGAGAAGCTTGCTGGATATGCAGTCACCTCTGCTGAACAGGTGATGGAAGCAGCATTTCTATTCTGGGGATGGTCTGCACAATGGGCAGAACTCTGGGCACTGGTCCAAGGCTTACACTTAGCCGCTGGGCAGGCAGTAAACATTTATATTGACTCTCAATATGCATTCACTGCTGTTCATATCCATGGAGCAATTTATAAAGAAAGAGGTCTCCTAATTGCAGGGGAAAAGGAAATAAAAACAGAGAAGAAATCCTTTAACTATTAAAAGCAATCTGGAAACCAGAGAGAGTTGCCATCATCCACTTCAGGGGACATCAGAAAGGAATGGATATGGCCACTCAAGGAAACAGCTAGCCCACAAAGAAGCTTGGCATGTGGCTTAAGGAACCCATGGAATATGAGTCCCAGAACTGACACCACAGCTGTCAATCTTAGGACAAGAAACTAATCAACTAAACTATACCTGGGAAGAGCAGGAATAGGCCAAGGGAGTAGGGGGAAGACAAAATCCCTGAAGAAACTTGGCTACTCCTGGATAACCAGATTTTCATCCTTAAAGGAGCTGCTGACGTCCTCATCCAGCAGTACCACCAACTCACCCAAATAGGGAAAACTGCACTAGAAGCTTTACTCAGGAGATACTACTAGATAACCCAATTGGCTTCCCTCTTTGTAACCATCAGCAGCCAGTTCCAAGTTTGTGACAAAAACAACCCTCTGCAGGGCCCTTGAGCTCTGGCTGGCATCCAGCACATGGTGACAGCTCCTTTTGAAGATCTCAGAGTTTCACAGAAGTGAAACCAAGTCGGGGGTAAAAATATCTATTAGTGATGATATGCACCTTTTCAGGCTGGGTCGAAGCTTTCCCCACTCACACCAAAAAGGCAAGAGACGTAACTAAGGGTTTTCTCAGAAAAATCATTCCCTGACATGAGTTGTCTCTGTCTATTGGAAGTGACAATGGCCCAGCTTTCGTGGCTGCTGTAATCCAAGAACTGGTGAAAAGGTTGGGGATCAAGTGGCAACTCCATACCGCTTACAGGCCTCAGAATTCAGGGAAACTTGAATGCATAAAATGAACCCTCAAAGCCACCCTAGCCAAATTCTGCCAAGAAACTATTCTCCCCTTGGTAGACTTACTTTCCTTAACCCTTCTCTGAGTTAGGTGCACCCCAGGACCAATGGGCTATTCACCTTTTGAAATTCTATTTGGACGGCCACCCCTAATTATCTGGGCCTTCAAAGGAAATCTCAAATTTCTGGTGGAAGTTAGTCAAGATTCCATTCTCCAGCAGCTGGGAAAACTCTAGCCCAAATACATGGAACTGTCTTGTTCTGAAACCTCATCCCACTGGGACACCTGGTTCACCCCCACCAGCCAGGGGGCCTACTCTGGGTCAAAGATGGGAAAAAAAACAACCCCTTCAGACTTCCTGGACAGGTCCACATACTGTGATCCTTGTAACTCCTACTGCTCTTAAAGTTGCAGGCATCAGCCATTGGATCCATCATTCCAGGGTAAGAAGGCACACCCTGATAAAGAACAGGACAGCTGGACAGTTCAACCCATACCTGGACACCCCTTGAGTGTATGAGTCACCCAGGATCTCCAAACACTGACCTCATCAAATGCCTGCTGAATGGACCCCTGCTCTTGGTGGATCATGGGCTTATATGGCCTACTCACCCTGTTACTCAGAGTTGGACTAGCTGCTGTAGGTCCTGCAGACTAGACTATAGTGAATAAAGCTTTAATTTCAATAGCATATTGGTGTATAATAGGATGTTTCAGTGCCTTGACTTGCTTATCCTTTTCTTCCTTGCCCCCTCCCTAGGAGCCAATAACCACCCCCAAAACCAATGACAGCTGTAAGTCAGTCAAAGTTGGGGCAAAAAATTCATGCTGAATTCTTCAGTCCCATTCTCATCAGGTGCAACCTCTGCTTCTGTAATGTTTGACACTTGCAGAACAATCTTAGGTCATGCTCCTCACACATTGTTAGTTGCCCTGTACCCCAATGCCCCCATTCTTGCCCCCGGGAGAGGATGCAGAGGCTGCAACTTTGGAAGTTATGACAAATACCTCTGCAAAGACCCCCACAAGAGTGGGTGGTTCTGCTGCTCTTGGAGCTTCCTGGTAGGTGCCACCGCTCCCTGGAACGGGGTCCCACAAACTTCTCCATATCTTCTACAGGAAATACCCAGTCTGGCTGGGCATAGCATAGAAACCTGTGACCCTGTAAAACCCACCTTATTAAACATAACCATTGGAGCAGAAAATACCTTTTTAAAGGCCCAAACAGAAATAAAACTAGGAATCAGAATATACAACCCAGTGGGGCCGGACAGGGGGAACTCATACTAGTCCAACTGATCCTGGTAACCCAATCTCCAGAGAAAACCCCAGTTAAAAATATCAATAAAGCTTCCCAGACTCTAAAATCCAAAGTGAGAACAGCCCCCCACAACATTCTTTTGAACCAGGTTTGAAATTTCCATGAACTCCTAAATAAATCCCAGCCTGACATAGCTGCATCCTCCTGGTTATGTACTTCCTCAAGTCTAATCATTTTCCCCATACCTGTCCCATGGATCATAAGCCTCCTGACCCATGACAGCTCTGTGGTGGGAACCAGGCCCCTCCCAGTCCACATAACCAACCCCTCAGGAAAACTAGCTAACCGTAAAAACATAACTACCAGCTCCCCTTCAACTATTCTCCCTCTTGGAAAGGCTAACTGTAACACCAACCACCCACTCAATGAGTCTAACTGATGTGCTGCAAACTCCACCATCAGGGTCTGTGGCACCAATGCCTACCAGTGCCTACTCTGGGATGGCCAGGGCATCTGTTACCTGGCTTCGCCAGTGCCATCACTCTCAGTGTATGGAGAAAAATTGCCTGGAGAGCTCTCCAGAACCAAATGGGCAACACAGGCAATTCCCCTACTCTTAGGACTAGGAGCATTCAGAAGTGCAGCAATAGCAGGGGCCCCACTTGTAGTTGGTCAGGGGGTCATACAAACCCTAGCCCAGGAAACTGTGAATGACCTTGAAGAAATAAAGGGGTCCCTTAATGGGTTGCAAGACCAGATAGACCCATTAGCAGAAGTAGTTTTACAAAACAGGAGAGGATTAGCCTTGCTCACTACAGGTTCAGGAGAAATTTGCCAGGTTCTGGGAGAAAAATGTTGTTTCTATGCAAATTCCTCAGGGATAGTTATGGACAAGGTAGCTCTGCTAAAATAATGAGCCAAAGACTGCTTAAACCATGTGTAACAGGCATCTGCTAATGGGAACTACAGTATCTCTTTTCCTGTATTTTGCCATTCATGCTAGTAATAGCCTCAGTCTTCTTACTCTTAACTTTTGGGCCATGCATTATACAGTACCTAATGCAATACATCACTTCCTGCCTAAACAACTTAGAACACCAAGTGATGTCCCATGTTAAGTATCAGCACTTGGGGACTATAGAAAAATCCCCATGTTAGCAGATGATGCCACATAAGGAATTATAAGGCTATCAAAGGGGAAAATGATGAAGAAAGCGCTGCAGCCCTACTCCTACCCCCTCAGCAGAAACCCACAGCTCTAGGAAGATATCCGCTTTTCCTCCCCTTCTCCCTGGAATCCACAACTTTAGGAAGATAAGGGCTCCTCCTACCCTTTCAACTGAAATCCACAACTTTAAGAAGATAATGATTCCTCTCCTCCCTAAGGCCCTCTGCTTTAGGAAGATAAGCTAAACTCACACATCTGCTTTTGTAAACCCTGTCTGCCCACTTGCTTAGGAATTTGCCCATGTAAAGTCCCTATATAAACTCATGAAAGTCAAAACTCTTGGCTCAGGCTTTGGGGATTGGATTCTCCTCTGAGCCTGTGCATAGTAAAACTTTGTTCCTCCACCTCTCTGAATGCCACTTCAGTTTCTCATCATGTTTCATCTGCCACAACATAATTACCAAATCTCTCCCATTTAGAATAAAGAACCTCCTCATGTGCCATCAATTACAATGAAAAGATTCCTGGCTTTCCTAGTTCCCTGCCTATCTCCTTGTAACACTCCAATCCTTCCAGCAAAAAAGGCTTGCAGGGTTTTACCACCTGGGGGAAGTAACTAACAACACAGCACTGGAAGAAGCTCCATTCATGTCTTGTCAGTGTTAGGGCTTCTCTAGACCCCTTAGCTCTGTACCTTGCAGCTTTCCAGGGATTTACCTGTAGGAATGAAGCTGGAGGGTCCTGTATGAAGTTTCTGCCATGGACAGACACTGGGAACTTTGTATCCAGGTGATTCTAAAGCCTAGTCTTTCCCTAAGCTAAGTGCATAAAAGCCTCTCTTCTGTGCTAATCTGTTTTTGCTTTAACTTTGCTAATCTGCTTGTGCTTAGGGACTCATAAATCAGATATGGGTTTCACATGTTACAAATTGGATAATGGTGAAAGGTCATCCCCCCAAAAGAGTCTTGCAATGTGAATACTATCTTGCATTTGAATTTAGTGTATGAAAGAAATTAAAAATAGAATTAATTAAACTGTAGGGAAAGTAGAAAATCTTAACAAAGTTGATGGAGTTTCAATTAAAGGCCATGATTACTGACAGAAAGCAGGTCACCTTGGAATGTAATAAACAAGCCCTCCAGTCTCATGCTAGGAGCTGGGTGGGGAAACATCCTGAAATTGTGCCTGTGAATTGCAGAAATGTAACAAATAATTGAGCCATTGACCTTTAAGATTTGTTGATTTCAGGAAGATGTAACTGTCAAGTATCTGTTGCCTTGCACATGCTCACTCATGTTTTCTTTGTTCTAAAGCCAGAATGAAAGCCACACTTTCTGAGGTGGCTGGGCTCTTCTCTCCATATCGGATGAAGAGACCCCTGATCCCAGTTTCTTCTTCTCTTTGTCTCTTTCTTTCTCATCCGCGGCACCGTTTTCACCGACCCAGTTCCCAAACGCCAACACAAAGTTTTTACTAATAAAATTGTTTTAGTTACTTAATAAATGAAAGTGCTCAAATTGTTTTTAAGTGGAAACTTACTAGAAACTGTAACTAAGAGTTAAGATCATTATATAGATGCCTTTATATTATAAAACAGCAGAAGGATAGTTACTGAAATTATTGTAACTGGGTGGTATAACTAGCTTCACCTACCCCTTAGGCTTCAGCTATTATGATAGTAAGTATAAACTGAGTTTACATTTGTTTATGGTTACTTCAAGTCTAATCTTGCCCATTGCCTTTGCTTGTGGTTATTTCATAACAGCTTCTGCCCCATATGGCTCAGTGGAAAACAAACTTGAGACAACCCAGGCTCTTGTTCTTGAACTGGAATTAGTGACCCTGCTTTCTCTTGTGGTTCCAGGTGTAGACTAAATTATTGCCTGGTGGAATTCTCAACCCTTGGGTTTCAATGTCCACTCTTCCAGTCCAGTGGCTGCTGGAATCCTGTTTTCTCATAGGCCTGGAGAGGCAGGCTCCCACACCTAGTGTTAAAATTCCCAAAAGAAGCAATTCATGAGAGAAACCAGTTTCCCTGCAGCTTCAACAAATTCAGTGAGTATATACTGGAATTAATCTTGCTCATCCAAGGTCTGCCAAAGTCAAAATGGGAAATATTCAAAGCTCTCAAGTAAAGGAAAATGTTATAAACAGTATTTTATAAAGAAATTAAGGAAAAGAAGGAAATGTAGATCTGTCCTCTCTTAAATGGATAAAGTAATTTTCATTGGTTACTAGCTGTAATTTAATAAGCTTAT
>JAQZBX010107510.1:0-10644 GCA_029593785.1 Cabassous unicinctus
GAATAAATTAATGGTCTTAAATATATTCAAGGAGTTAAAGGAATCCATATACAAAGAACTAAAGGAAATTAGGAAAATGTTGTCTGACAAAATTAGAGATGTAAATTATGAAAAGGAACCAAACAGGAACTTTGGAGTTCCAAAGTACATAACTGAAATAAAAACTCATTAGCCAGATTCAACTGCGGATTTGAACAGGCAGAAGAAAGATCTATGCACTTGAAGACAATGACAATGCAACTGAAATTATCCAGTGTGAGAAGCAGGAAGAAATTATAATGAAGAAAAATTAACAGAGCATGAGGGACCTATGGGACACCATCAAGCACACCAACATAAGTATCAATGGAGTCCCAGAAGGATGAGAGAGAAAGGGGTTGAAAAAGTATTTGAAGGAAAAATGGCCCCAAATTTCCCAAATCTGATGAAAGACATGAATATACACATCCAGGAAGCACAACGAACTCCAAGCAGGGCAAAAATTAAGAGATTTACACCAAGACATGTTATAGCGAAACTGTCAAAATCCAAAGATGAAGAGAGGATTTTGAAAGCAGCAAAAAAGAAGCAATAAATAGACATTTCTCCAAAGAAGAAATGCAAATGGTAAAAAAACACATGAAAAAAATGCTCAACATCACTAATGATTAGGGAAATGCAAATCAAAACTACAATGAGATATCATTTCACACCTACCAGAATGGCCACTATTAAAAAATGAGAGAATTACAAATATTGGAGAGGATGTGGAGAGATAGGAACACTTCTTCACTGTTGGTGGGAATGCAGAATGGTACAGCCACTGTGGAGGACTGTTTGGCAGTTCCTAAAGAAGTTGAATATAGACTTGCCACGTGACCCTGCAATACCACTAGCAGTGACACAAACAGACATCTGCACACCAATGTTCATAGATTATTCATGATTGCCAAAATTTGGAAACAACCCAGGTGTCCATCAACCAATGAATGGATAAATATACTGTGGTGTATTCACATGATGGAGTATTATGCAGCTGTAAGAAGAAATGAAGTCATAAAGCATATGACAACATGGATGAACCTGCAGGACATTACGTTGAGTGAAGCAAGCCAGACACAAAAGGACAAATACTGTATGAATGCGTTATTATGAACCAAATATATTGTGTAACATTGTTTGAGTCAAAAAAATTAAACGTATCCATTACATTTAATTGAGAAATGTATATATTTATTTTTATAAAAATTAATTCTTCTCAAAAAAAATAAAGGACATTAGTGGGACATATGAAAAAAATTGAAATAGAGACTGTACACTTTGTAACTTTACATCGATATTGAATTTCTTGAAATTGAAAAAAAAAAAAAAGAAGAAATAAGGAACAATGCTAAGGTAATTGTTCAGATAAATATAAAATCCTGTATTATTGTGCTTTTGGTTTGTAACTGCTTTTCCCCCCCTCTATATGACTTAGTAGGCAAATGTGTAAAAACAAAAAAAATTTAAAATCTGTTAATGGGCATACAATGTATAAAGATGTAAACTGAGACAGTAACATATAAAGGAGGAGTGATGGAGATATACAGGGGTAGAGTTTATATATTTCTGAAACTAGGACAGTACTAATTGACTAAGTTCTTATTAATTTAAGATGGTAATGGCAATTACAATGGTAACCACTATGAAAATAACTAAAAAATATAGAGAAAGGGAAAGAAGAAGGGAATCAAAAGGGTACACTACAAAGAAACAACTAAATGACAAAAAAGGAAGCATTGGAGTAATTAAAAAACAAAAAATATATATAGGGAGCAGATGTGGCTCAACAGTTGAGCACCCACCTCCCACATGGGAGGTCCTGGGTTCAGTTCCCAGTGCCTGCTTGTCTTCTTCAAGACAAGCAGACAAGCAGACACAACGAGCAGACACAAGGAATAGAGACAACCAGCAGACACAGTGAGCAGAGACAAGAGCGCCATCTCAGGAGGGAGAGTTAAAAAAAAAATATATATATATATATATATATATAACAAAGAGAATATAAATAGCTAAATGGCAGAGTAAATCCTTCCTTCTCAGTTATTACCTTAAACATCAATGGATTAAACTCCCCTATTAAAAGGCAGAGATTGGCAGATTGGATGAAAAGTGTGATCCATCTAGATGCTGTCTATAAGAAATTCACTTTAGGTACAATGACACAAAGAGACTGAAAGTAAAAGGGTGGAAAAGATAGTCCATGCAAACAGTAATCAGAAGAGAGCCAGAGTGGCTATATTATTGTCAGACAAAATAGACTTTAACTCAAAAAAGTTTACAAGAGTCAAAGAAGGATTTTAGTATTGATGAAAGTTTACATCCAGCAAGAAGATATAACAATTATAAACATATATGCACCTCACAACAGAGGCCAAAAGTATATGAAGACATACATTGACAGAATTGAAGATAGAAATAGATAGACTTTCGATAATTGATAGACCATCTAAACAAAAGGAAATAGAAGACTTGAACAACACTATTAATCGATTAGACATAATGGACATATAAAGAATACTCTACCCAATAACAGCAGAATATACATTCTTCTCAAGTACACATGGAACATTTTCCAGGACTGACCACACATTAGGCCACAAATCATATCTTAATAAATTTAAAAATAGTGAAATCATACAAAGTCTCTTCTTGGACTGAATGAAATAAAGCTAGAAATCAATAACAGTAGGAAAACTGGAAAATTTACAAGTATGTAGAATTAAATAACACACTATTAAACAACCAATGGGTCAAAGAAGAAATCAAAGGGAAATTAGGAAATATCTTGAGATGAACAAAAACAAAAACTCAACAAAACTTATGGGATGCAGCAGAGGCAGTGCTCAGAAGAAACTTATAGCTCTAAATGCCTGCATTAATAAAGAAATAAAGATCACAAATCAATAACCTAACTTCACACCTAAAGAAAAAAATAAGAAAAGCAAATTAAGTTCAAAGTTAGTAGAATGAAGGAAAGTAAAGATTATAGCAGATATAAATGAAAGACAGAATAGGAAAAAAAAATAGAATCAACAGAACCAAAAGTTGGTTTTTTGAAAGATCAATAAAACTGGCAAACCTTTAGCCAGACTGAAAAAGAAAAAGAGAGAGAGGTCACAAATAACAAATCAGGAATGAATGTGGGGACATTACTACTAACCTCACAGAAATAAAAAAGATTATAAAAGGGTACTGTGATCAATTATATACCAGTAAATTAGAAACCTAGATAAAATAGACAAATTCCTAGAACCATACAAATTACATGATATGATGCAAGAAGAAACAGAGAATCTCAACAGAACTGTAACAAGTAAAGAGAGTGAACTGGTAATCAAAAATCTCCCAAAGACAAGTCCAAGATCAGACAGATTCACTGCTGAATTCTACCAAACATTTAAAGAAGATTTAATACCAATCCTTCTCAAACTCTTCCAAATACCCAAAGAGGATGGAACACCTCCTAATTTATTCTATGAGGCCAGCACTACAGTACAAGAAAAGAAAATTATAGACCAATATCCCTTATGAATATAGATGCAAAATTCCTCAGCAAAATACTGGCAAACCAAATCCAACAGCATATTAAAAGGATTATACACCATGACCAAGTGGGATTTATTCTAGGAATGCAAGGATAGTTCAACAAAAAAATCAATGTAATATACCACATTAATAGAATGAAGGAAAAACACCACGATTATCGTAAATGACACAGAAAAAGCATTTGACAAAATCCAACATTGTATCACAATAAAACACTCAGAAAATTAGGAATAGGAGGGATCTTTCTCAACATTTTACTGGAAGTTTGAGCCAGAGAATGTAGACAAGAGAGAGAAATAAAAGATATCCAAATTCGGGGAGTGGCTATAGCTCAAGTGGTTGAGTGCCTACTTCCCATGTTCAAGGTCCTGGGTTCAATCCCTGGTACCTCCTAAAAACAAACAAATGAAAAAACCAACTCTCATTGGGAAGCAGATGTAGCTCGGTGGTTGAGTGCTTGCTTCCCATGTACAAGGTCCTGGGTTCAATCCCCGGTACCTACTAAAAAAAAAAAAGATATCCAAATTGGAAAGAAAGAAGTAAAATTATCCCTATTTGCAGATGACATGACCCTATATACAGAAAATCCCAAAGACTCCATGAGAAAGCTACTAATAAACGAATTCAGCAATGTTGCAGGGTACAAGGTAAACACACAGAAGACAGCTGGGGGATCTATATACGAGTAATGAACAATCTGAAAAAGAAAATCAAGAGAACAATGCCATTTACAAAAACATCTAAAAGAATAAAATATTTAGGAATAAATTTAACTAAGGAGATGAAAGACTTGTACACTGAAAACAACAAAATATTGCAGAAGAAAATTAGAGACCTAAATAAATGGGAAGACATCCCCATGTTCATGAGTTGGAAGATGTAATAGTTTTAAGATGTCAACACTAGAGGGGCAAGAATCTCTCAGGTTCATAAGCAGTGCTTAATAAAAGAAGGCAGACCAATATGCCAAGCCCTCAGTATTAATGCATGTAACTATAAACCTTATTCCTGTAAAATTGAAACTTAGCCTGATAACAACTATTGCCTAAGAATTATCTCCTGAAAACCTCCTTGTTACTCAAATGTGGCCTCTTTCTAAGCCAAACTCAGCAAATAAATGCAATATCTTCCCTCCAGCGTGGGACATGACTCCCAGGGATGAGCTTCCCTGTTATCAAGGGATTAATACCAATCATTAGCGATGCATTTGGAAAAAGACCTTGATCAAAAGGAGGAAACATTAAGTTCAAGAGTTTTTGCGACTAAGAGATTTCAAACTGAGTCGGGAGGTCATTCCAGAGGTTCCGCTTATGCATATCTCAGGCAGATCTCACTAACTGCCACTGTAAACAAAGCCTAAAAAAGGGTGCTCCTGAGGGTTCTAGAGCCATCTGGGCACTATAGGCAAGGCACACAACCCTTTGAAATCAGCACCCTGTCAGTGGGCCTTACCTTGGAATATATGACAACCTATTTCCCCAATGTAACAGTGTTAGACTAATTTATAATTTCCCTACACATGATTTTTCTACCCCTTTTATTTGAGCCTATAATTAGCACTATGCCCTTTAAATATGTCTCAGATACTTAAATCTTCAGTCTTTTCATATGCCAGTTGAGCCCTGAATCTCAGAAAAGTTGTGGCCAACACCTACTCTCCAGTTCATCAAACTTGCCCAGGACAATGAAGAAAATGATGATGATGGACAACCCCCATCCCAAAAAACAGTATCTACAACTGCAAGCAAAACAGTTCCATCTGCCCCATAAGATCTAAGCCCCCTCACAATCTAAGGCAGAGCAGGCATCACTATGCCAAAATCCTCAGGGTTGAGGAATGAACAATAATAACGGGAAATGCAACCATGGACAAAGTGAACTTATTAATATTGTAGTAATGGAAGAACATGTAACATTGATATAAAGATAGTGGTTACCAGAGGTTCTGCGGGGAGGGAAACGGAATAATTGGTGGAACATAGGGCATTTTTAGGGCATTGGAATTAAGTGTAAACCACAATCTTAACTATATACCTTGGTTAGTAGCAATGTTTCAGTATTTATTCATCAACTTTAACAAATGAACCACACTATTGTAAGATGTTATTAATAGAGGGAGATGTGGGAGGTGGAGGGGGTGGTGTATATAGGAATTCCTTATACTTGCGATGTAACTTTTCTGTAAACTAAAACCTCTATAAAAATAAAGTTTATTATATATAAAAAAAAGATGTCAATACTGTCTAAAGTGATCTACAAATTATATGTAATCCCTATCAAAATTCCAGCATCCTTTTTTGCAGAAATGAAAAAGCCAATCTTCAAATTCATAAGGAATTGCAAGAGGCCCCAAACAGCCAAAACAATCTTGAAGAACAACAACAAAGATGGGGGACTCACAATTCCTGACTTCAAAACTTCCTGCAAAAAACAAAACAAAACAAAACAAAAAACCTTACTGCAAAGCTATAGTAATTAAAATAGTGTGGTACTGGCATAAGGATAGATGAATACAACAGTGGGATAAAATTGACAGTCCAGAGATAAATCCACCCATCTATAAGGACAATTGATTTTCTACAAGGTATCAAGTCCATTCAATGTGGAAATAATAGTCTTCAACAAATGGGGCTGGGACAACTGGAAATCCACATACAAAATAACGAATGTGGACCCCTATCTCTCACCATATACAAAAATTAATTCAAAATAGATTAATGACTTAAATATAAGAGCTAAAACTACAAAATTCTTACAAGAAAACAGGGAAATATTTCAGGACCTTGTAGTAGGCAATGGATTTTTAATATTTTACACCTAAAGCACAAGCATCAAAAGAAAAAATAGACAAAATGGACCCCATTAAAATAAAAAACTTTCGTGCATCAAAGGACATTATCAAGAAAGTGAAATGACAACCTACGGAATGGGAGAAAATATTTGGAAACCATATATCTGAAAAGGGTTTAATAGCCAGAATACATAAAGAACTACAACTCAACAGGAAAAAGACAACCCAAATAAAAAGTGGGTCAAGGATTTGAAGAGACATTTTTCCAAAGAAGATATTCAAATGGCCAATAAGTATATGAAAAGATACTCAACATCATTAGCCATTAAAGAAATGCAAATTAAAACTACAATGAGGGTGAGGATGGAGCTCAGTGGTTGAGCACCTGCCTCCCAAGTTAGAGATCCTGTGTTCAATCCCCGGTTCCTCCTAAACAAACAAACAAAACCCTACAATGACATGCCACTTCACACCCACTAGGATGGCTATTTTTTTTACAAATCTGAAGGAAAAAAGTGTCGATGAGAATGCAGAGAAATAGGAACTCTCATACAATTTTCTTGGGAATGGAAAATGGCGTAGCTGCTGTAGAAGATAGTTTGGTGGTTCCTCAGAAAGTTAAACATAGAATTACTATATGACCCAGCAATTCCACTCCTAAGTAAATAACCCCCAAAATTGAAAGCATTGACTCGGATAGATAGTTGTACACCAATGTTCATTGCAGCATTATTCATAATAGCCAAAAGGTGAAAGCAACCCAAGTGTCCATCAACAAATGAATGGATAGACAAAATGTCGACTATCCATACAATGAAATATTATTCAGCTATAAAAAGAAATGAAGTGCTGATACTGCATGATGTACATACATAGATGAGCCTAGAAGACATTTTGTTGAATGAAATAAGCCAGACACAAAAGGACAAATATTGTATGATTTCTCTTAAATGAAATACTTAGAATAAGCAAATTTTTAGACAGAAAGCAGAATAGTTACCAGGGTGAGGGGAGGAAGGAAGAGGGAGTTATTACTAAATGAGTATGGGTTTTGGTTTAGGATGATGAAAATAGTCTGGAAACAGATAGTGGTAAAAGTTACACAGTATTGCCAATGTACTTAATGTCAAAGAATTATCTACTTAAATGGTTAAAATGATGTTTATGGTATGTATATTTTACCACAATTAAAAAATGTTTTAAAGGAAAAAAGGGAAAAAAACCCAATAATATATATGGTCTTCAGAATTTAAATATCCAAGAAAGAGTTTAAAAGTTTCTATAGTAGAGGACAGAAACACTATAAAAATGTTATTATACTTTTTCACACACATATTATCTGTATACTTAGTCCTACTGTTAATTACTGCTAATTGCCACTAACTATTCTTACTGCTGTTTTGATTAAATAATAACATTTATGTAACAGAACAGTAAGTAGAATAACATATTTTCAAATAAACACCTCTTTATCATTAAAAAACAAAAACAAACAAACAGAAAAAACTGCTTAGGGGGCACTTTCAGGTCCCAGAACAGGTGCCCCAATAATAGCATGTCAGGTGCCATTTTCAGTCCAAAGGCTAATGGAAGGGGGAGTGGGCCACACATTTAAGGAAACATTCCCCCTAGTATATGTCTCCTCCTCCCTGTCCACTCTTTGAACTTTATACTAGGATCTAGGAATACTGAAAAAAGAGCTCCTCCACCCAGTCAAGGAGGCACCATCCCCAGGAATTCTTGGGCACCTCCCAATGTCAACCTTCTGGTGTCTTAGAACATGCCCGCTCTGAGAAGCAGGAGGCCTGGATGTGGTCCTAGGCAAATCCCTTCCCCTCTCTGGGGTAAATGGAAGATAAAGATAAACCCCTACGCTTCCCTTGGATCTGACATCATCGCGGCCTAAGGCTGCTTCCCCGGGTGGCAGGGGTGGGGACTAGGTACCTCACCACCTCTACCTTCCCTTCCAGTCGTCTTTCCTCCCATACCTGCTGCTGGATGTGGATCTGGGCCAAGCGCTGCAGGCAAGCGGCATGCTCAGGAACGGCTGTAAAACACAACACACACTGCCCAATGATGCTTGTGCCCTCCCCCGGGACTGCTCAATAGTCTATTAGGTCTTCGGCAGGATTAGAGTATTGAGTGGAGAAGCTAAACAAACGCCAGGCCTTATTGACTGCTGCAACTGGAGGGGTGGGGGTAGGCGGGCAGGAAGCCTCCCTTCTCACCTAGCCTTACTCTAGGACCCATAGGGGAGGGGAGGATACAGGCCCCTAAGAGAAGGCAAAACTGTGAGGTCCCCAGAGTTGCCTCCTACCCCCGTCCCTGTGCTGCAAGCAGGGTCAGGTGGAGAGAGCTTTGCTGATGATGGAATCTGCCCCTTTGCTCATGGCCTAGGGGGCCAGGTCTGCCTGGCTTAGGGAGCAGAAAGCCTGTAAGTGGGCTGAGGATGAGTGCCAGTCCCTAGGATGGACACCTGGAATCAAACACCCAGAACCTCAGCCACCATGCTGGGGCCTCAGCTTAAGGCTGTCAGATACTCAGCTGGTAGCTGATAAGGGGTGGGAAGGAAACAGCTGGGAAAAATGCCTCTGGAGACAGACAAGATAGATATCTGGATTCAATTAAAGCCACTGTCTACCTGTCAAAGCCCAGGCCTGGGACTGCTCTCAGCAGTGCAGCAGGAGGAATTCACACACATTCACACACCTGACCGTGAAATCTGGGCTCTGCAGCACCCTAAAGGACAGATGCTGAGGGGTGGGGTAGATGGCAGAAGAAAGCTAGAGTTGGGGGCTGCTAGAGCTTATGCTAGTGTCCTTGGGTCCAAATTGCCTGAGGTCCTGGCTCAAGGCTCTTTGCCCTGGCAACTGTAAGCCCAGATAGAGGTGGCAGATGCCCCGAAGGTGAGGGTGAAGACAAGGGGCAGACCCAGCCTGAGCTCAGGGAACCCGGGGCACGGGAAAGTCCTGCCTATCCATTCATATGTCCAAGCAGGGTAGTGGAGCTGCAGCCCCAGATAGGTACCTTTGATGGGAGCGCTGTCCAGCATGGGCACCAAGGCCTCCACCCGCTCCAGCAGTGCGACCTGGGAAAGGATGAACTGCTCCTCTAAAGCATAAGCAGACAAGAAAGCAGCACTGAGGCAGACCTGGGCACTGTTATTCCCAAGCAAGGGGCTGAGGACCTGGCTGGGTCTTGGAGCTGTGGGCAACTATTCTGTCCACGAGCCTCTTCTCTAGGTGTATACTCTCCCATCCCACCCACACCTTTCCTGGATGCCTCTGGTTTGACCTTTCGTGAGCCCAGGGGACCTTTCAGTTTCTCCAAATCCCACCTTTCCCCAAGTTTCAACTCCAGGGCCTCTTCCTCTAGCCACCTACCAACAAACTCTCAGTGAGCCTCTCCTAGACCTTGGGTGACAAAGTGCTTCAGACTTGAGCCCCACACCCAAGGGCTCCCTGGAAGTTCTGAAAAAGGAGACATGTGACAGACTATAACAGACAGGTTCTGTTCAAAGGCACAGACAATTACAAGCTTCAGAAGAACCGGGGCAGTAATGGGAAAGTCCAATGAGGGGAGCAGAATGTGAGCTGGTCCCTGCTCAGGGGATTTCAATAGTTGCAAAGAGTGGAGAACATTCAAGAAGGGGGAACTGCTATGTGCAAATGCTTGGAGGCAGGAGTGCTTGTCAACTAGTAATGGAAAAATAATTCAAAGGCCTGAACTAGAGCAGGGAAAGCACAGGAAGCAGAGCAGGATGAGAGGGTAAGCCCAGTAGACTGTGGAAGGCCTTGAATAGCAGGCTAAGGAATTAGCACTTTATCCTAAAGGACAGAGAGACACTGAGGTTCCAAAAAGGCAAAGTGGCAGGTTGAAAACCTATTTTGGGAAGATAAGACTGGAACCACATGACTGAAGAGAAAGACCAGGGTCAGGAAGATGACTTAGGGGAAGCGGATGTGGCTCAAGTGACTGGGCTCCTGTCTACCATATAGGAGGTCCAGGGTTCGATTCCCAGGGCCTCCTGGTGAAAAGCAAGCCTGTGCAGCGAGCTGGACTGAGCAGAGACCTGGCCCACACAGAGTGCTGGCTCACACGGAGTGCTGGCCCGCGCAGGAGTGCTGGCCCGTGCGGAGAGCTGGTGCAGCAAGATGACACAACAAAAAGCAACACAGAAGAGAGACAATCAGAGATGCAGGAGATCAGGGAGCTGAGGTGGCACAAGAGATTGAGCATCTCTCTCCACTCCAGAAGGTCCCAGGATCGGTTCCGGGTGCTGCCTA